>PVKM010040625.1:0-13397 GCA_004027735.1 Carollia perspicillata
ACACATTGATGTTTCTCTCCCTCTCTTTCTCCCTCCCTTCCCCTCTCTAAAAATAAATAAATAAATAAATAAAATCTTTAAAAACAAACCACAATAAGGTATCACCTCACACCTTTCAGAATAGTTATCATTAATAAATCAACAAACAACCAGTGCTGGCAAGGATGTGGAGAAAAGGGCACCCTGGTACACTGTTGGTGAGAATACAGACTGATGTAGCCACTGGAAAGCAGTATGAAGTTTCCTCAAAAAATTAAAAATGGAACTGCCTTTTGATCTAGTGGTTCCACTGCTGAGGATATTTCCTAAGAATGCTAAAACACCAATTAAAAAGAATTTTAGGCATTTTATTTTAACAAAGAGTACTTATAAAAAATCTATGGCAAATCTTATTTGTAATGGTGAAATACTGAAAGTGTTTACCCTATACAAAAAAGTAAGACAGGATGTTCTTTATTACCACTTCTATTTAATTTTTATTTTAAAATGTGAAGTTCTAGCAAGGGCAATAAGACAAGAAAATGGTATAAATATTGGGAAGGGAGAAGTGAAACAATGATTATGCATAGATGGCATGACTGGATTAATATGAAACCCAAAAGATCACAGGTAAATTTTACAATTAATAAGTGACTTTACCTAGGTTGTTAGATATGAAGTCAGTATATACAAATAATTTTTTTTCTGTATACCAACAAGAAAACTGTTGGAAAATGACCTTTAAAAAAAGTTGCAATTTAAAATAGCTCAGAAAAGGCTACACTGGTGCTTATATTGGACAAAGTGATCCCAGACTGCTTTGCTTCTGCTGTCCTCTTATCAGAACTTTGATAGTTTTCCTATCTCTTAAATCCCTAGGTTGTTAGCTGCCATTTCTGTAGCTATCACTCGGCTTGCTTCTAGTTGCAACTTCTTTTAGTGATTTTCTGCCTCAATGTGCTATGATTGGGAAATCAATAATAACATAAACTGGATAAGAATTATCTTAATAAAACTGAAAGGATTTTAGCACCTAGACTTTGTGACTTTCATTTTGGCCACTTAGGAATTACTCAGAGCCCTTTATACTTATATTCAGGGCCCAGTTTTGCTTAAAATGATTGAGATTGCCAGAAGTACATACCCCAAGGAACAGGGGTGTTATTTTGTACGAATCTCTCTTTTAGAAGAGATTGATGAACTCTCTCCATTCTTTACTTGAATAAGAACTGTCTTAAAGTTTTCTGTAGGTTATTTCAGCTTGAAAAGTAAAGAAAAAGTTGGGTTCAGCTTCTCTACAAGAATCTTAAAATATTGTGATTATCTTCTTTAGAACAAAATTTTGGTATATATATATATATATATATATATAAATCTTTTCACTATTTGAAATTAGATACTGACTTCGATATGATTTAAAATGCTACTATCTAAGTGACTCTTAGATAATGTTGCAGTGGCTTAAGAGGGGCTTTGTTTCTAGTATTAGTTGAATTTGGCTCAGCTTAATAAGTAAGATTATAGCCACATGAATACTATTAACCAACTAAGCCAATAATCATCAGGACCCAGTGAACACTGAGCCTCTAGCTAATGTAACAGATGGAGAAAAATAGACTGTTGAAGAGCTAGCTGTGTCTAGTAGACAGGAGCTATTGGGACTACATTTTTAAATATTTGAACTCTAGTCATAGCCTATGGGTGCTGTGGTACCGTTATAGATAGTTTCTATTCTATCATAAGTTATTGCATTTCATTTAAGAAATGCTAGTGGTAGCTCCCTAAATTGATTTCACTGCTCATTAACGTGTCATGAATTTCAGTTTGAAAAACACTAATTTAGGTGGCACCAAGGATCAATCTTACTCCTTCAATGCTCCATTAAATTGGAGCCTTGGCACAAGGCCCAGCCCAGTCCAGTCATGGTCTAGTAGTTATTAATACCCAAAATCTATCAGCTATTCATCCTTATAAAAGGAGGCTCAGACTGTGAGAGTATTTTAACCCTGACTACAGATAGTAAAACGAGACACTATGTAATTAGTGGTACATCTTTCTTTGTTTATAAAGCTCCATTTATTAGTCTGTTTTCTACTTTTAAAGTGATTAATATAAAAACTGATCAAGTTGGTTGAAACATAAGAGTAGGCTGGTGGAGATTCTAATAAAACAATCCAAGAACAAAAATAAGAACCAAAATCTGATCCAGAATTTCTGTATTTGTTAGAGGGATTGAAAATCCTTATCTTACACCATTATTATGAGAATAAACAACAATGAATATATGCAAAATAGCTACACAAATAGCCTAGGGTGGATGGTTATTTGCAAAAATAGCCAAATCAATTATTCCTATCCCTGTATTTATGCTCCTTAGTAACATAATTTTCCATCCCTTCCATTAATAGATAAAGTTTGTTCTCCCCCATTCATCAACCCAACCCATGCCCACTTGAATCTGGGCTGGCTTTTGAACTTTGACAGATAAAATGTGGTTGAAACAATGTTGTGGTGCTTATATGTTGAGGCATCAAGAGGCTTTGAGCTTTTGTTCTTTACCTCCTTTCAATTCCTTTACTTCCATGTGAAGAAAACTTGTTTGAGAATGAGAGACCACATAGAAAGAGAAGCCTAACTGACAGCATACACCAAACGTTACACATGAGAAGGAGGCCATATTAGCCTACCCAACCCAGTTGCTATAGATTAAATATTTGTGTCTCCCTCAAATTCACATTAAATCATAATGCCCAGTGTGATAGTATTTGGAGATAGGGACTTTTGGAGGTGATTAGGTCATGAGGGTGGAACCCTCATAAAGAAGCCCCAGAAAGAACCCTTGTTCTTTTTACCATATGGGGATACAGTGAGAAGCTAGCCCATCTATGAACGAGGAAGCAAGTTCTCACCAGATACCATATCTGCTGGCATCTTGATCTTGGGTTTCCAGCTTTCAGAACAGTAAGAAGTACACCCTGGCTGGTGTAGTTCAGTGGACTGAGCATGGACCTTTGAACCAAAGATTTGCTGGTTTGATTCCCAGTCAGGAATCACATGCCTGAGTTGTGGGCCAGGTCCCCAGTGGGAGATGTGCAAGAGGCAACCACACATTGAGTTTCCCTCTCTTTCTCCTTCCCTTTCCCTCTTTCTAAAATTATATGAATATAATCTTTAAAAACAAAAAAGTACAGTAAGAACTACATGTCTGTTGTTCAAGTAACGCAAACTATGGAATTTTGTTATAACAGCACAAATGGCTAAAACATGAATCAAGCCTGTATATTGCTGCAGCCATAGTAATTTCATGGGAGACCAGTGGAAGAACATCCTAGCAGAACCCAGCACAAACTTGATTTATAGAATCACAAACAACACAAAATGAGCTATTTTAAGCTACTGATTTGGAGTAGTTTATTACACAAGGACAGATTAGTGATAAACCTGGCATAACATATGTCTAATAAATGGGTGTAAACCTTTGCCTCTTGAGGGAAGGGTAAATTTAATTTTTAAAAACAGTTACAAAGGTAGTTTTTTAAAAATACTGAGATTTATTTCTTAGGATTGGGTAGACAATATTTTAGAATTTTATTTAGTTTATTATTGTTTTCACTCTCAGTTTATCCTCAATTTCCTTCTCTATAACAAATAATCATAGGTATAGAGAGGAAACTAAGGCACACAATCTTGTTTTGGTTCCCTAGAAATAGAATCTAAGATGGGGTTCCTTATGGTAGTGATTTATTGTGGAAGTGCCCTCAGGAGGGTGAAAGAATCAGGATAGGAGGATGAGAAAAAGCTAGGCACAAAAGCACTCTGGGACCAAATCAAATCTAGCAGTCTCCCACATCACCCATTTAATGCAGAATATACTGCATTAAAAACCCAAATTGGCCTATTATGTGTTGTGATTCTTTCTTAGTGGTAATATGTATGAAGTGGATAACTTGCTCTTTAATTTTAAGAGGATGGTTGAGCATGACCAAAACAACTGGACCTTTAAAAGTTTTACTGATGAGATAGGCCCTTGAATGTACAGGGTTTCTTCTTCATCTCTTGGAGAACACAAGGCCATAGCACCCAGAATACTTGTCACTTCTTGCTAATCAGGTCTGATTTATATGATATCATCAATATAGTAAATTAATGTGATGCTCTGTAGAATGTTGAGATGGTCTAGGTGCCTTTTTTTATAGTGGGGAGCAAGAGGATTATAGCCCAGGGTCAAGAGTATGAACCAGTATTGTCTGCCTAATGTGAATGCAAACCATGAGACGGACTTGGCCAGGACTCCATTTACTACTCATCTCTACGATGGTTCTTTGTTTCATTAGCTATTAGTGTCAGCTCAGTCCTCTGTACAAGAGCTCCAAATGAGCTGGGTATTCTCTTTTTACAGTGTGTCATTTACTGAGTGAATTTCTACAGTCCTTTGGGGGAAGGATTGGGGAATTACTACTATGTACACTTTCCATGTTATTTTACAATCCTTCCTAATATAGATACCTTCTTATTCAGTGAGTGAATTCTGGGTCTGATAATTGGCTCGGGTCTGCAAATGTCACAAGGAATCATGATTTTGGGAAGACTGACTTCAGCCTCCTGCTCATCCATTCATGACTTTTTGTTATATGAATTAAGGATTATTCTTTTTGGCTATTCAATTGTCTTTTTCCTAGGAACTCTGTTTTGCCATATCCACTGATGCCTGTGAGTCAGACCATTCTGTCCTTGCTGCCCATTACGGCAATTATGCCTTTCTTTGTCTATGGGTTAAGTGCCACCACTTGGCTTTTGCTATTCTGTCATTCCCGTGGCAATAGTGAGTGCAGTTCTGTAGCAGCAGCACCTGCTATTATCAGCTCCAGCTCTCAGAGGATGACCAATCCCAAATAAGCTTCCTGCATGTGAATCTTCCAATTTAGAGTTTGCTTTTGGAAGAACTTGCCTTTTAACAATAATAGCCTGGGTTTCATTCCTGTCTCTGTCAGAATTTTCTTTATATAAAAACCAGACTGATGTTTAAAAAGCACACGGGAATATTTCACACTACTGCTTCTATTACTTGAAGTGATTTCTTGTTGCTTTAGGGTAAGGTGCTAAATTTTTGTACAAGGCTTCTCTAATCTGCGCCTTCCCCTACTTCTGTGACCTCTTCTCTAGCTATTTTCTTTCCTTTCCGCTCCTTTGCAAGGCCCATTCCCCTTAGACCCTCACCACAGACTGTCACCTGTCCCTTTTAATGCCTCTGAAACTTTGTCTGGATAATTTTTTTTCTTCATGTCTTAGTTTAAATGACACTTTTGCAGGAAAAATTTTCTGCCCACCTGATTAGATTTTCTGTTATGTGCCTTTATTGCATCCTGCATTAACTTTTGTAGTCCCTGACACAACTACACTGTATACATGATTTAGTATATATTTGTTCAGTTAACTATCTGTATCTTTTATTGAAGTACAATCTTTGTGTTGTCAGGAATTTACCCTCTCCCTCCCTCTTCCTCCTTTTGTATTTCTAGCACTTAGCAAAGGGGACTGGTACTTAGGAGATGCTTGATAAATAATTGCTTAAAAAGTATTGATTAGCTCCACACAAAGGACACACTTTGAATACCCAGCTTGGATGATAGGAGAGGCTATGCCACTGGACCCTACAGGGAGCCTATAACATTAGGACACACTACCAAGATGCAGAATCAAAGAAGCACTACCTAATACATAGAAACAAACATAGGAGGCTGCCAAAATGAGGAGACAAAGACCCATGGCCCAAATGAAAGAACAAGTAAAACTCCAGAAAAAGAACTAAATGAAATGGAGATAAGCAATCTGTCAGATGCAGAGTTCAAAGCACTAGTTATAAATATTCTCAAAGAACTTAGTGAGGACTTCAACAGCATAAAAAAGATCCAGTCAGAGACTTCCAACCAAGATGGAGGCATAGGTAGATACATTGGGCCTCCTTGCATAACCAAAAGAAGTACAACAAATTTAAAAACAAAAAACAACCAGAACTGCCAGAAAATCAAACTGTGTGGAAGTCCGACAACCAAAGAGCTAAAGAAATATTCACCCAGACCAGTAGGAGGGGCAGCTAAGGACACATAGGAAAGTGGTGTCTGGAGGACTGGGTGAGGTAGCAGCTGGAGGACCAGGTGGTCCCACATTTGCATGAGAATAAGCTGGGAGGAACAACAGGGGAGTGAGGTAGACTGTGCAACCCAGGGCTCCACAGTGGGGAAATAAGGTGTCAAGACCTTGGGATAATAAAACCTGTGTGTGTGGGGGGGTCAGTCGGCAGCAGGAGAAACTCCCAGTTTCACAAGAGATTCCATTGGAGAGACCCATAGAGTCCTAGAATGTACACAAGCCCACTCACCCGAGAATCAGCACCAGAAGGGCCCAATTTGATTGTGGGTAGTGGAGAAAGTGACTGAAAGACAGCCCAGAGTCTAGCAAGCAGCATTGTTCACTCTTGGACCCCTCCCCGACATACAGTACCACAAAGCAGCCAAGTGTGTTGCCCTGCTGTGGCTAATACCTAAGGTTCCATCACTTACTATGTAACAGGTGCATCAAGACAAAAAAATGCCCAAATGAAAGAACATATCAAAGATCCAGAAAAAAATACAACTAAGCAATGAAGAGATAGCCAACCTAAGTTGCAAAGTTCAAAACACTGGTAATCAGGATGCTCACAGAAATGGTTGAGTATAGTCATGAAATAGAGAAAAAGGCGAAGGCTATGAGAAGTGAAATAGAGGAAAATGTACAGGGAACCAACAGTGAGGGGAAGGAAACCAGGACTCAAATCATCAGTTTGGATGAGAAGGAAGAAATAAACATTGAAACAGAATAGAATGAAAAAACAAGAATTCAAAAAAATAAGGAGAGGCTTAGGCACCTCTGGGACAACTTTAAACGTTCCAACATCTGAATCACAGGAGTGCCAGAAGGAGAACAAGAGCAAGAAGTTGAAAATTTATTTGAAAAAATAATGAAGGAGAAATTCCTCGATCTGTCAAAGAAAACAGACTTCCAGGAAGTCCAGGAAGCTCAGAGAGTCCCAAAGAAAGTGGACCCAAGGAGGAACACACCAAGGCATATCATAATTACATTACCCAAGATTAAAATGAAGGAGAGAATTCTAGAAGTGGCAAGAGATAAGGGGACAGTCACCTACAAAGGAGGTCCCATCAGACTGTCAGCTGATTTCTCAAGAGAAACGTTGCTGGCAAGAAGGGGCTGGAAAGAAGTATTCCAAGTCATGAAAGGCAAGGACCTACATCCAAGATTGCTCTATCCAGCAAAGCTTTCATTTAGAATGGAAGGGCAGAGGAAGTGTTTCTCAGATGAGGTCAAGTTAAAGGAGTTCATCATCACCAAGCCTTTATTACATGAAATGCTAAAGGGACTTATCTAAGAAAAAGAAGATAAAAAACATGTATAGTAAAATGACAGCAAATTCACAATTACTAACAACCACACCTAAAACACAAACAGAAAAAAAAATAGGGAAACAACTAGACCAGGAACAGAACCACAGAAATGGAGATCACATGAAGGTTATCATCAGGGAGGTGGAGTGGGGAATGGGGGAAATGGTACATGGAATAAGTAGCATAATTGGTAGGTACAAAACAGACAGGGGGAGGTTAAGAATAGTACAGGAAATAGAGAAGCCAAAGAACTTACATGTATGTCCCATGGACATGAATTAAGGTGGAGGAATGCTGGTGGGAGGGAGGTGCAGGGTGGAGGGGAATAAAGGAGGGAAATGGGACAACTGTAAAAACATAATCAGTAAAATATATTTTGAAAAAAAGGTCTAGTCAGAGATGAAGCATTCACTAATTGAAATGAAGAGGAATTTACAGGGAAATAATAATAGAGTGGATAAGCCAAGGATCAAATCAAGGATTTAGAAAATAAAAAGGCAAAAAAAAAGCAATCGGAACAACAACAAGAAAAAAAATGGGGGTAGGGTAAGCATTCTCTGGGACAATGTCAAGCATTCTAACATTCACATCATAGGGGTGCCAGAAGGAGAAGAGGAAGAGCAGGAAATTGGAAATCTATCTGAAAAAATAATAAAAGATAACTTCTATAATTTGCAGAAGGAAATAGACATGCTAGTCCAAGAAACAGAGTCCCAATCAAGTTGGACCCAAAGAAGACCACATCAAGATATATCATAAAATGTCAAATGTTAAAGATAAAGAACCTTACAAGCAGCAAGAGAAAAGCAGAAAGTTACCTAGAAATGAGTTTCCATAGGACTGTCAGCTAATTTCTCAAAAGATACTTTGCAGGCAAGAAGGGGCTGTCAAGGAATCTTCAAAGTGATGAAAAGCAAGGACCTACAACCAAGATTACTTTATCCTGCAAAGCTCTCATTTAGAATGGAAGGGAAGATAAAGTACTTCCCACAGAAGGTAAAGCTAAAGGAATCAATAATCACCAAGACATTATTACAAGAAATGTTAAAGGGACTTATTTAAGAAAAAGGAGAAGATCATAATTATGAACATTAGAATGGACAAAGTCACAACTATCAACTAATCTAAACCACACTGCCCCTCAACACACACACACACACACACACACACACACACACACACACACACACACACACACACAAACCCTAAGTGAACAACCAGAACAGGAAAGGAATCATAGGTATGAAGATCATTTGGAGGGTTTCAGCTGGAAGGGGTTGGGGGAGAAAGTTAAATGGTGCAGGGATAAAAAAGCATAAATGGTAGGAACATAATAGATGGGGAGATGTCAAGAATAGTATAGGAAAGGGAGAAGTCAAAGAACTTACATGCATGATCCGTGGACCTGAACTAAGGGTGGTGGGTGCGATTGTTGGAGGGAAGGGTGGTACCTGGTGGAGGGGGGCAAAGGGCAAAAATTGGAACAACTATAACAGCATAATCAATAAAATGTACTTAAAAAGTATTGACTGAGAGGAAAACAAAGAGCAAGATGATTTACATCTTAAGTGGACAAGATGGTTTTGTCCATCATGGTTTTGTTTTTCAAAATTCTCCTTCAGCAAAGTGTGAAAAAGAAAAAGGGCTACAGAAACTCATCAGATTCCAGATATAATGATAGAAGAGGGCTCCCAGGAAACACCCCCAAAGAATGGGTCAAATTAATTATCTGTGTTGCCTGAGTCTTCATCCAATGGCTGGTAAATGAGGAAGGTAAATGTCTGCTCTAAGAAGCAGACAACTAGACATGCACATTCATAACAGAAGGAAACCATCCAGCAGTGGAAGCCTGACCATGCTGGACAAGTGGATGGATGTGTACATCTAAACAAGAATTACTCAATGTCCTCATAGACCAATGAGGTCGTGTTGGGAATTCTCCTGAAGGGATCTGGCATGACTGATATGCAGTCTATAAATGCAAATGCTTTTCTTACCATTTTTTGTATAGTTTATGAAAGTAATAATATAGTTTTAATAAGTAAATATTTTTAGGTTACAAACTGGCTTATCATCTTAATATAATTAAAACTCTGAATTTGAAAAAAAAATTAAAAGACTATGAATTTAATACTGTTAGTGTCACCATTTTCAACTTCTTTTTTAAAAAGATTTTATTTATTTATTTTTAGATAGAGGGGAAGCGAGGCAGAAAGAGAGGGAGAGAATCATTAATGTGTGGTTGCCTTTCATGTGTCCCCAACTGGGGACCCAGTCCACAACCCAGGCATGTGCCCTAACTTGGAATCGAACCGATGACCCTTTGGGTCCACTGAGCCACACCAGCCAGGGCTCAAATTCTTTCTTTATTTTTTATTGTACTTTTTACATTACCATTTATTCCCCTTAAATTTCCTTCCCCATGACAATCACACTGCTGTCCATGTCCATGAGCCCTTTTCTTTTCGCTTAATCCCTCCACTCTCTGACCAGAGCTCCATAGCTATCAGCATACTCTCTATTTGTAAGTCTGTCTCTATTTTGCTTGTTAGTTCAGTTCATTAGATTCCACATATGAATGAAATCATATGGTATTTATTTTTCCCTGACTAGCTAATTTCACTTAGCATAATATTCTCCAGGTCTGTCCATGCTCTTGCAAAGGGTAAGATACTCTTCTTTTTTATGGTCATGTAGTATTCCACTGTGTAAATGTCCCATAGTTGTTTTATCCACTTAACTACTGATGGACACTTGGGCTGCCTCCATACTTGGCAATGGTAAATAATGCTGCAATGTACATAGGGGTGCTTGTGTTTTTTTGAATTATTTTTTTGGGTTTCTTCAGATATATTCCCAGTAGTGGGATCATTAGGTCAAAAGGCAGTCCATTTTTAAGTTTCTGAGTTATCTTCATAATTCTGTCCACAGTGGCTACCCCAATCTTCACTCCCACAAACAGTGCAAAAGTGTTCCTCTTTCTGCACATCCTTGCCAGCTCTTGTCATTTGTTGATTTACTGTTGATAGCCCTTCTGACAGTGTGAGATGATATTTCATTGTGGTTTTCATTTGCATTTCTCTAATGATTAGTGACATTGAGCATCTTTTCATATGTCTATTGGCCATCTGTATGTCCTCTTTGAAGAAGTGTCTATTATGTGATGTGGACGCCAGCCCACAGTGTCTGCGTCATTATGGATGAAATGAGACATTCACATGGACTACCGAGTCCTGTGGAGGAAAAGGATGGCCATGGCTTTTCTCTCAAGGGGAGCAAAAGCTGCAGCCCTTGCTGTGACCAGCCTTTATTGTTTTTTTTTTTTTTTGCAGATTACATGATGGTCCTCATTTACTATGCACAGGTTGCTTTAGGTAGTTACTTTTTACAGAAAACAAAGGAGCCAATGCTGCTAATCACATCACAGAAGAGGGATATTTGCAAATGAAAAGAGCAAAAGTGGTTGAACTGTTTACACTGGTCCTAGGAAGGTTTAGCAGGGTTTTTAAGAAGTTACTTTGCAGTAAATGTTTACCACAAACCTGGGTGAGGGAGTTTTTAGCAAAAAGAAGACTCAAAGGGGCCTAGGTACAATGCAGGTCTGATCCCCCACAGGAGTACCTGTCTGCGGGCGTGGGTCCTGGGCATCTCCCAGTGGGAGCTGGGCCCATGCCATGCAGAACAGTCTCCTACATTCATGTCCTTTGCCCATTTTTTTAAATTGGATTTTTGTGGGGTTTTTTTGTGTTGAGTTTTATAAGTTCTTTATAAATTTTGGATAGTAATCCCTTACTGGTATGTATCACTGAATATGTTCTCCCATCAGTGGGTTGTCTTTTTGTGTTGTTGATGGTTTCCTTTGCTGTTCAAAAAATTTTTAGTTTGATGTAGTCCCATTTGTTTATTTTTTCTTTTGTTTCCCTTGCCTAAGGAGATAGACAAAATGTTGTGATGAGCCATGTCTGAGATTTTACTGTCTATGTTTTCTTCTAGGATTTTTATGGTTTTGAGTTAATGTTTAAGTCTTTGATGCAATTTGAATTTATTCCTGTATGTGGTGTAAGAAGGTGGTCTAGTTTCATATTTCTGTGAATATTTGCCTAATTTTCCCAGTGCCATTTTGAGTAAACTATCTTTAACCCATTGTATGTTCTTGCTTCCTTTGTCAAATATAAATTTACTGTAAAGGTGTGGGTTTATTTCTGGGATCTCTATTCTTTTCTATTGATCAGTATGTCAGCTTTTATGCCTGTACCATGATGTTTTGATTACTATGGCCTTATAGTATAGTTATATATTAGGTAGTATGATTCCTCAAAATCTGTTTTTGTTTCTCAAGAACATTGTTACTAGTTAGGCATTTGTGGTCCCCTATAGATGTTTGAAATATTTGTTCTGGTTCTTTGAAATATGTCATTGGTATCTTGATAGGAATTGCATTGAATCAATGGGTTGCTAAGGTAGAATGGACATTTTAATGATGGTAATTCCTCTTATCCATGAAAAACATGGTATACACTTCCACTTATTTGTATCTTCTTCAATTTCTTTCTTGAGTATCTTCTAATTTTCTGAGTACTGGTCTTTTACATCCAGTGAGATTTATTTCTTGGTATTTTATCTTTTTGGAACAATGTGAATGGGATTGTTTTCTTAATTACTATTTCTGAGAGTTTGTTTTGGCATATAAAAATGCTACTGATTTCTGGATATTAATTTTATATCCTGCTACTTTGCTGAATTCATTGATCAGTTCTAGTAGTTTCTTGGAATCTTGGGGAACTCTATGTACAGTGTCATATCATCAGCAAATAAAGATAGTTTTACTCCTTCCTTTCCAGTTTGAATGACTTTTATTTCTTCTTTTTGTATGATTGCTGTGGCTGGGACTTCCAGTACTATGTTGAATAAAAGAGGGAAAAGCAGACATTCCTGTCTTGTTCTCAATCCTAAGGGGGTTGTTTTTAGTTTTTGCCCATTGAGTATGATGCTGGCAGTGGGTTTTCATATAAGCCTTTATTATGTTTAGGTATGTTCCCTCTATTTCCATATTGCTAAGAGTTTTTGTCATCAATGTGTGCTAGATTTTATCAAATGCTTTTTTCTGCATCTATCGATAGGATCATGTGGTTTGCTCATGCATTTGTTTATGTAGTGAATCACATTTATTGATTAGTGAATGATGTATCAACCTTGCATTCCCAGAAAAAATCTCATTTGTTCATAGTGTGTGATCTTTTTGATGCATTGCTGTATTCATTTTGATAATATTTTGTTGAGGATTTTCATGTTATGTTCGTTCATCAGGAATATTTTCTTTCTTTGTAGTGTTTTTATCTGCTTTTGGAATTAAGATAATGCTGGCCTTATAAAATGAGTTTGGGAGTCTTTCCTACTCTTGAATTTTATGAAATAGTTTGAGGAGAGATGTTAATTCTTCTTGGAATGTTTGGTAAAATTCACCTGTGAAGCTAATTGACCCAGCACCTCTGTTTGTGCAAGTTTTTTGATTATTGCTTCAATTTCACTAGGCCTAATCACTCTATTCTGATTCTCTGATTCTTCCTGATTCAGTTTTGGAAAACTGTATGTTTCTAGGAAATTATTCATTTTGTACAGATTGTTGAATATGTTGGCATATAGTTTTTTTATATTTTCTTACAATCCTTTGTATTTCTTTGGTGTCAGTTCTTTCTCCTCTTTCATTTTTTAAAAATTATATTTTATTAATTATGCTATTACGGTTGTCATTATTTTCCCCTCTTGCCCCCATCAACCTGGCACCCCCCAGTCCTTCAGGCTATCACCACACCATTGTTCATGTCCATGGGTCATACATATTAGTCCTTTGGATGCTCCTTTTCCTATACTGTATCTTACATCCCCATGGTTATTCTATAACTACCAATTTTCACTCTTAATGCCTTTTCACCTGTTTCCCCAGATCCTTCTTCCTTCTGGAAACCATCAAAACTTTCT
>PVKM010040626.1:0-13402 GCA_004027735.1 Carollia perspicillata
TGGGTTTAGGACCGAGGAAATGACAAGTGACAAATGGGGGGAGCGTGAGCAGGAGGACTTGAGGATGCCTTGCTCTCCAGTTTGGGCCACTGGGTAAACGGACGGTTAGACAGGGAGCAGAGGAAGGGGAGATGCTTCGGAGGCCATGGCCAGCTGGGGGAGGACGCCTGAACGTCACTCTGCTCGTCCACAACCGTCTGTGGAGCGTCTCTGACTTGCCCAGCTCTGGGCCCTGGGGCACTCTCACCCCTCGGCTCCTTGGGGCCCAGTGGCCTACAGAAGCCCCGAGAAAGGGGCTCTTTGCTGGTGGCATCTCCCTATCCCAGGGAGGACGCTGTCTGTCCACCCCTCCGCCCCATCCCTGTGAGCGTCTTTCTCAGACCCAGGTAAGGGAGCCTCAGGGGCCCTGCCCCCGGGCGGTGGTCAGGACTGGCCCCTGGTTGTGACCCCACCTCTGGTCACTGAGTGAGACTCTGGGCAGTCTGCCTACCACCCCGGCCCCGCCGTTGAGCCCGTGTTTCCTCTGGAACAGAGCTCACTGTCTCTGGAGGGTGTTGGAAGGACTTGGGAGCTGCCTGGAGAGCTGTGCTGTGGCCGAGGGCATGGCCGTGGTGGGCAGTGGTGCGCCAGTCTGCCCCCACGCCTTGGTCCCCGGCCCCCGTGGGCCGTCTGTGCGGCTGCTCTGACCCTGTCCTCTGCTCTTCCCTGCAGGTGGAAGGCTTTCGAGTCACCATGGCGCAGCGCCTGGTCCGCATGCTGCAGGTCTGCGCCGGCCACGTGCCCGGCGTGTCGGCCCTGAACCTGCTGTCCCTGATGAGCAGCTCCGAGAGCCCCTTCGTAGACGGCCCGTGACGGCCCTGCCCTCTGCGAGGTCCCTGGCCCTAGGGCTTGACAGGCCCCGGGTCAGCGGGCTGCTTCCCTGTGGGACCCCGACTCTGTGCTCTGGCAGGGAGTGCTGTGGGGGAGCCCAGCGGTGGGACCAGCCCCCCTCCCACCCCCCACAACCCCACTCACTCACTTGGCTTTATCCATCGGACATGGTTCATCTCCACTCAGGACTTCCTGTGAACAGGGAGTCTGTGGCCAAACACAGTTTAAAAGCAATTGGTCCCATCCACCGCTTCCCTGCTGCAGATGAACTAACTCAGAACCATTAAGAGCAGGCGCGGGCGGGGGAGCTTGGTGTCTGTGAGCCCAGTCCGCCTCCACAGCTGGGCCTTGCTGCTCTTAGAGCACCTGGTTGTTGCCTCTCGGAGCCTCGGTTTCCCCGGGTGGTACTGGAGCTCCTGCTCCCTTTTTGCGCCGTGGGGACTGCACCGCACGATGACAGGGAAGGCCGGCGCTGGCGTCTTCACACCCTGTGCTCAGTCACGCCAATGTGTTTCTTAATAAACTGTGTTACTACCAGGCAAGCACTCAATGAACAGTGACTTGCTGGAAATCACACAGCTAAGTTCAGAAACTGCAGATCCAGGGCTTCACATTGGATTCCTCAGTTTGTGAGAATGAAGCAAGAGGCTGGCTGCAGGGCTGGTATCCGGAGCTGCGGCCAGAGGTGCTGCGTGACTTGCACTCCTCCCTGGGGTCTGATTGGAACCTGAGAATCCTGCCAGCTGGCCGGGGCTCCTGCCCTCCCCTGTGGCTGCTGCACCCAAGGGAGCCTCAGGGCTGAGTGGGAGGTCTGGTGGAAGAGAACCAGGTCCTGGCTCCCTTGGAGCAGGGCCGCACCCCCTTGAGCTCACCCTGGTAGTGCCAGAGCCTGCCCTCCACCCCCATGCATGGGCAGGGCCCCACCCAGTGCCTTGGGCAGTGCCGGCACCTGATCTTCACTGGCAGGCAGGTCAGCTGCACCTCGTTACAGACATCGTGGCTTCTTTCCCGTGGCCTCCTCCTGGAACCCAGCCCAGCACCCCACCCCCAGTGCTCAGGTTCACTGACACCTGCCTGTCTGAGGGACAGCCTCATAGTGGTCCCCCACACACACTTCTGGGCGCCTCAGCTGTGTAGATTTCAGTTGAGGCCCCAAATGTCACTGGACATTTGGCAGGCTGCTTCACGCTCCACAGAGCTTTTCTCACACGGTCGCTCCTGTCGCCTCCCAGCAGACCTGTGAGGTTGACGTTCCCCATTTCACAGCTAATGAAACCGAGACTTGTAGTCAGAGGCGTGTCCACAGTCGGAGCAGAGCAGCAGCAGAGCCAGCCTCCAGCCACAACCCTCGGCTTTTCCCGAAGTTGTTTTCTTGGGCAGCTCATTGCTGAGCAGAGGCTTGGGCTTCTGCTGGGCAGGCTCTGAACAGGGAACACGGTGGCAGAGCCATGGGCCTCGTGCCCGAGAAGGCAGCCACTGCTGCATGCTGGGAACCTGTCCCGCAGGGCCTTGGGGCAGGGGTGCTTCATGAAGGAGAGGGCAGTGAGCAGGGGAGGGGGGCTGGCCCACCCCAGGGGGGGAAGGCAGTGCAGACCCAGCCACTGTCCTTTCTGGGCATGTCACTTTTTGCTGGAGACAGGAGGTCCTCCCCACACCCCTAACCAGCCCGTCAGCCAGCAGAGGCGTGCTTCTCCAATTCCTATGCCACTTTTTCTTTGCTACCTGGTACCATTTAACAAGAGAAGTGGTGTCACATTCTCCCGCCAAGGACCTGGAAGCTGTCCCAAGTGCTGGGGGAACACGATGCTGTCCCTGTTGCCAGCTCCAGTGAGCTTGGCGGGGGCCCTGGAACAGAGAGGCCTCCTGCCTCTTGGAGCAGCTGAGCGTCCCCTGCTGGCCAGCGGTGCGGCTGCTTCGTACTGTCCGGAGGCCAGTCTTTATGCACAGCGGTGCCTAGAACTGGTGCTTGGCGCTGTGGAGGGAGACAGGAGCGCCAGTGCTGGGCTGCTCACCTACCTCATGACCTTAGGCAGGTCACTTGTCCTCATGAGCCTCGGTTTCCTCATCTGTAGAATGGGGTCAGGCTAACGAATGCCTTTCTCCCCAGCTGGTTGGGAGGACTGAGGATGAGAAGCCGCTGTTTTAAACAAAGTTTGGAACAAACGTTAAGACCTCTCAGCTGGCCGTGGCTCCGGGGTGGTCATGTGGAGGCAGTTACTGATGGCCTTCTTGGCCCGAGGGGCAACCTTGAGAGCCGCCTTCCACTGGACCTGGAAGCTGCTGGGTCCATGCCCTCTGAGCTGAGGAAGGAGTGGGGTGTTCGGGCCCCTGCTGCATGGTTGAGGCATCCAAGACTCTCTGGGGGGCAGGGCTTGTTCAGGGTCGTAGGTGCTTTTGCCCCCTCAGGCCACCTGGCTGTGGGCAGCCCTCGGGCCTGCCCCAGGGAACTCACATTTCTGTGGGAGGTGGCCCAGGCCCTAGTATGCTGGCCCCAATGCGGGTATTTCCCATCCCTGCCAAGGGAGCAGGGCCTCCCTGGCAAGGAGGGGGCTCTGCAGTGTGGCACCTGTCGCCTCCACCCCTCAGGGAGCAGAGAGGGGGCAGCTGGGGGCCAAGGCCGAGGCTGGGACAGGGCGACCTGGCCGCAGAGGGGAAGCAATGTGGTGGGAAAGGACCTGGCCTTTCAGTCCCACTGACTTGGTGTCTGTGGCCAACCTGCAGCGTCACCTGGTGCAGCTCACTTCCTGTCCCTGAGCCCGAGAGCCTCTTGAGGTTCTTGTGAGGCTCAGAAAACCAAAGAGGCTGGCACCCACTGTCCCTGCCCCGAGTCTGCTGTCCACAGACAGTGGCCCCAGAAGGGCTGGCAGGCTGTGCCCAGGGCTGTGGTGGGCAAGGCGGGCTGGGGACTCCCCAGGTAAAGCCTGGCCTCAGGGTGCCCCTCCCCACACACAGCTGGTGCTGGCCCAGGCCGCCCTGGCAGGACCCCCACACAGAGGGACCACCCTGCCCTCCCGCAGGCCCCCCTGGGGCCACAGGGGGCAGGCAGAGAACCGTGAAAGGACTTCACCCCAACACTTGCAGACCCGAGGCTCAGAGGAGGAGGAGCTGAAGGCGACTGTGGAGGGCCTCAAATCTGAGTCCCGCCTGAGTGTGACCCTATGGACTCGAGGCCACTGAGGGCCAGCTGTGGAAGGGACAGTGGATGGGCAGTCCCCAGTGTCCCTGACCTGGGCAGGACAGCCGCCTGCCTTGGGGCCACCCTCTTCAGGAGGAATGCCAAAGGCTTTTGGGGGGCCCTGGGGCTAACATTTGGTGGATGCCTGGTCTGATGGATAATGAACACCCCCAGCACTTGGTTCTCCTGTACTATGCCTGGCCCCAGGCCCCTGGCGGGCCCTCATCTGCTGGCAGGAGTCTGCTGACAGGGAGAGGGCCCCCAGGTGTGAGTCCTGTGAGAGGGGCGGGGAGAGCCCGGGCTGAGGGGCTGCCTGGCTCATCCTCACCCTCCTATGCTTGGTTGCTTTCCTCTTCGTAAAGGAGGATTTGGTGCCACCACCCCCCCACCCCCGCTCAGGGTTGAGGTGGGGAGGGGCGGGGGGCGCAGGGCCAGGCAGGGGGGGGAATCGGCCCTGTGCTCTGCCATTCTCCTGGTTGCTGCATCGCTCCCTGGGCCTTGGGCGCTACTCCTTCTGTTCCAAGGCCTCACCATGCCTTCCCTGACTCGCTGGCACCCTTCCCTCCTGGATTTTTCTCCCGGCACCTCTCACCTCCTAAATGGTTTGACCGTGTAGGTGTTGTCCCCGTGGTTCCCTGCTATCTCCCCAGAATGAGGCCTCAGGAAGGGGTGGCCTCTGGGGAGGGTTCCTTCTCCTCTCCCTCCCCTCTCTCCGCTGGCCTCATAGCCTCCTTCTGCCTTCCCACCCTCAGGCCTGGCTTCTAGGAGGTGGGCACTGCACTCCCTGTGGCAGGGAGGCTAAGGGGTGGGATGGAGAAGGGAGGCAGGGGTCCTCCTCTGCAGCCCGACGTAGAGGCATGGAGGGCCCACATTCCCCCATGTGAGTGCCCCTCAGAGCACTGGAGTGCATGTGCATGTGCAAGCCTGTGTGTGTGCAAGCCTGTGTGTGTGCATAGGTGCGGAGAGCGGGGCAGCTCAGGCCTGTGGAAACCTGGGTGTGGGTTTTGTGACTGCTTCACAGAAGGGCACCACGGATGCTTACGCAGCTTGAGTTCAAGGGGAGGGGGCAGGATGGGGACTCCCTGGCTCTCCCAGCCCTCTTCCAGTGTCCTGAGGACCAATGTCACATCTGCCTGCTGTTCCCAGTAAGGGGGACTTCTTAGCAGCCTCCGGCTTGTCAGAGCTAACTTCGAGAAGGCAAAGGGAATCTGTCCTGGGGATGTGGGCAGACTGAGACGGAGACAGGACTGATGGGGATGTGGGGGTGGATGGGGGGCTCCCACTGTGCAGCCCCCTTCATGGAACACAAAACCCGCATTTATTTATTTTTAGAGAGGGGGAAGGGAGAGAAACATCCATGTGTAAGAGATACATCGATTGGTTCTCACACACCCCCAACCAGGGACCTGGCCTGCAACCCAGGCATGTGCCCCGACCAGGAATCGAACCACAACCTTCCAGTTTGCAGGCCGGCACTCAGTCCACTGAGCCACACCAGTCAGGGCCAAAACCTGTTCCTAGGTGCACACCAGAGAATGTAAAGGCACGACACGAGACTGGAACAAAAAGACCGCTGAGGGAAAAGACGTCTTGTCCACCGCCCCCCCTCAGGGCGGGCACAGAAATGCCTGTTCTTACTCAGGGACTCAGTACCGTTTGAGGGTTTTTCAGGAGACTGTCTTTAGGTATTACTCACAGAATTACATATAAAGCGAATTTTTAACTAAGTAGAGAGTGCATTCTGGGTGTCAGAGTACTTTCGTGTCCAGACCTGGGGGGCTGGGCCTCCCTGCCCTGAGGGACTGCCCCCACATAACACCCGCTGGTCCAACAGGCCCTGAATTTACTCACTTCCCCCACCCTGTCCCCCAAGCATGAAGGGCACAGGCCACGCTTCACAGCTGGCTGAACGCAGACCCCGGCCGGCCCCTCGCCAGTGCTGGGTCATCCCTTCGCTCTTACGGCCGCCGAGGAAACAGAGCTCATCACAGTGCTGGATGGCAGGCCCCCTGGGAGGCTGTTTTTTTTGGGGGGGGATATAGGGAGACTCCCTTCTCCCCGACAGACCCCAATTAATCATCCTTAAAAAAATCATCAGTGAATGAAAACTTGAGAAAACGAAGAAATTCAATCACAAGGTTTGCAGTAACAAATTCCCTTACTTTCTACTGAGGAATACATTGAGGTGATGATGTCCACGTATTTAAAGTAAACACTATTGAAAGAACGAGGAAGATTCGTGAGAACCACATTGATTTTAGAAACTTTAACGCTCCCCTCTTGGTCACATGTCACAATCAGAAAGCGATGTGGAACACTTGAATAAAGAAATCAATAAGCCAATTGCTATGAAACAAGAGAATACATGGAGGAATAAGCTAACATTTAGCACATGAGTCTGATGGTGAAATTTCTCTTTCTAACTGTTGTGTCCTTCAGGCAGAGCTTCTGGGCCTCCCCTCCTTCCCCTGTTAGGAAGCTCAAGTACAATGGTTTGTCCAGGGTCAGGCGGCTGCACGCCCCACCGACGCCGGTCCCAAGGGCCCTTTGCCATTCCCAGCTTTGACCTTGGCACCTGCCCTGGGCAAGCAAGAGGAGGCTCCAAGTAGACATTTGCGTCCAAAGAGCGCCCCTGCCTCGGCCTCAGGGCTGCCTGCGCCCATGGGCAGGAGCGCCCATCTGTGGCTCCCATGCTAGCGTGGGGCCCCAAGGTCACCTCCTCCGCTCTCTGCCTGAGGAGTCAGAGGCGACTCATAAATGACCCCAGACCTGGCCCACCCTCTCCTAAGGTGGGGGTCCCACTCCTGGCTTCCTACAGGCCTCTGCCAGCTCTGCCCAGATGAATGTCTGGCATGAGGTTCGAGTGAGGTCTGCCATCCCAAGGATGACAGGTCATAACACCAGTGGGGATGGGGGCGTCTTCTCCCCTCACCTCTACCCCTCTGCCCATAGGAGGGCCTTCCCTGCCTGGGCTGCTCCCCACCGCTCCTGGCTCCTCCACCCCCTCATTCCACACCCACACCCACACCCACCACCCACTTCTCCTTTGCAGCTGCCCCACCGCCCACACCTTCCTGCCATGGAGTTGCTGGCCCGTGGGCCGGGGCTTCTCAAGGCTGGCTGAGTCGGGGTGCTCTGCGTGAGTCCTCGGGGTCCTCTGGGACAGACATCTGGGACCAGCCTTGCTCTGCTTCCTCCACAGCATCGCTCGTGTCTCCTAAACTGCAGCCCCGGGCCACGGTGCAGGCTCTGTCCTGCTCCACTCACCATCCACCTCTGGTCTCCACCTCCATGGCGGCCAGAAACTCGGCCCCTTCTGAAGAAGCACAGCTCTCCTCACAGCCAGGGTGCCTGCCGCTGGAGACCGGCCCCGCCTGCTGCAGCCTCTGGCTCCTTCCCTCCTGCCCCTCCTCAGCGTCTCCTGAGGCAGCAGCCAAGCCTGTCCCCAGAGAAAGCTTCCCCTTTCCCCATGCCAAGTCTTTGCCCTTCTGCCTGGAAGGTTTCCCTGCTCCTTCCATCTGTTAAAGAGCCACTCCTGTCCCCAAGCTCCCTCCCTGTCCCCTGGACAGTTGCTTCTTCCTCTGTGCCCGCAGCCCTGGAGTGCTTCGGGGTTGGTATGCCCCCAGGAGGCACTAGGCCCCGCTCAAGTGCTGAGGGTCTCTGCCAGCCCCTGCCCCCAGGGACGGGGAGGCTGAGGGAGCTGCAGTGTGTGTCTGAGACACAGTCTGAGAGATAGGGGCAAAAGTGGGGAAACCCGAGTCCTGGGGAGAGGAGACAGACAGGAGGGCCCTCGGTGAGGCAGAGGGGAGTAGCCCAGGACACACAC
Source organism: Carollia perspicillata (assembly GCA_004027735.1). Lineage (NCBI taxonomy): Eukaryota > Metazoa > Chordata > Mammalia > Chiroptera > Phyllostomidae > Carollia > Carollia perspicillata. Next base: position 7,872 of record PVKM010040626.1, read on the forward strand.
AGCCCTGGAAAAGGGAGCGGGGTGGGCGCCCCTCCCGCTGGGTCTCGGTCTGCTAGTCCATCTGTTGATCTGAGTCTCCCTTCGGCTGAGGGTCTGGAGACTGAGCTCTCTTTGCCCGCTCGGCCCCCACCCCCACCCGCTCCGTGCCTCCCCTCCAGCCAGAGGTTTCCCCCTAATCCGCAGCTCTCTGCTCAAAGCCCCACGGCTCCCGAGTGCTTTCGGCCCGGCGGAGCTCCTTCCCCCTCTGCCCAGGCTCCGGGCCAGCCCCTCCCGCCTCCGCAGCTGGGTCTCGAGGCCTGTGCTCACGCCAGGCCCCTCTTCATCAAGCTAAGAGACCCCGCTCGCTCCACCCAGCAGACGCCTCCTCATCTCCACACAGCTTTCCTGCACCCTCCGTGGCGAGCACCTGCCCCGCTCCCCCATCGCCCCGGCTCCCCCATCACCCGGGCTTCCCAACCGCCACCGCCTGCCCATCGCCACTGGCCCCCCATCGCCACTGGCCCCGTGGCAGCGTGGGAGTCCCTCAGGACACATCCAAAATGGGCACTCAGGGCGCGTTTGATGAACTGAACCAGCTCCGCCTGGGACGGGCAGGAGGGATCCCCAGAGGAGGAGGCAGGTGTGGGGGGACGGCTGGTGGCCTTGGGCGCAGGGCAGAGGAGGCCCCCCAGAGGTCTGTGCCCGAGAGCAGGCCCCCGGCCCTGGTCCCCGTCCCGGCAGAGGGCGGGGGCGATGGTTGAGTGGTTGAGGGGAGGAAGCGCAGGTAGGAAGAGCAGGTCTGGGGCGCAGGGCCCTGGGGCCCCGGCCGAGAGCGGTCCCACCCCGCCGGGCAGGAGGGCGGGGCGGGGGGGCGGCCCCTCCCAGGCTCCTCCCCGAGGGGCAGCGGGGGAGACTCAGTCCCAGCGGGGTGCGCGGCGCGGCGGCAGCATGCCGCGGCCGGCGGGGAGCCGGAGGGCCAAGGGCGGGCCGGACCCCACGAAGTGCGTCTCGCCTCAGTGCTTTGACGCGCTGGTCCGCTCCTGCGTGTCCTGCAACCTCTTCCGGACGCCGAAGCCGAGCTCCGGTAAGAGCGGACTCCCTCCGACGGCCCGCTGGCCCGGCGGCCCCGGGGGAAGGGGCAGGGCGCCGCCACCAGCGGCCGCCGCCGGCGGGAGCCCAGGAGCAACACCGCGGCTCGGGCCCCGGGGCGGGGGTGGGGGACCGAGGGCCGACGGGGGTCGCGGGCAGGAGCCCGGGTAGGGCGCAGCCATCCCCACGTGGCCCTCACCGTCTCTCTCCTCCCCTCTCCATGACCCCACCCTCTCCACGGCCGCCCCTCCCTCCCTCCCTGCCCTCCGGGTCCAGCCTCGCCTCCCTCCGACCCTTTACTCTTAATTGGTCACGCCTCCCCTCCCTGTGTCCCCTGCCCTCCCTCCCGGTCTCCTCCGCCAGTCGTTGAGCCGAGCAGCCTGGCGCCCAGGACCCCGCTGCAGCAGCAGGAGTCGGTGGGCACGGGGATGACCGCCCAGGTCGAGCCGGCGTTGCCGCTGTCCGCGCTGCTCTTAGGCGCTCCCGTGCTGCTGGGCCTGGCGCTGGCCCTGGCCCTGGTCCTGGTGGCCCTGGTGACCCTGAGACGGCGGCGGTCGCGTGGGCCCGCTTCCCCGGAAGACCCAGAGAGAGAGCAGAACGGTGAGTGCCCGGTCGGGGAGGGTCCCACCGTGAGGGCTGGTAGCAGGGGAAATGGGGGGCAAGGTTCCATGGGGCAAGCAGAAAAGGGGGAAAGGGCTGCCCTGAGGGTCTCTGGCTGAGACTCCTGTTCAAGTGAGGGATGCAGCTGTGGCCTCCCAGACTTAGGAGGAAGAGGCCCAGGCCCCAGGGAGAGAGGGGTTTGGCATGTCCTCTCCGGGAATGGGCAGCCCAGGCAATGGGCAGAGTGGCCGCTGCACTTCCTCTCTCCTGTCAGCACTTCCTGTCCTGAGGGCTGATCATGTGTCCCCTCTTTCCCCTCTGCAGTGGGGCTCCATCGGCAGGAGGGCTGTGCTGCCCCTGAGGCTTGCAGAACAGGGATGGAGAAGGCTGTGACCCAGGTCTGACCCCGAGTTCCTCCCCTCCAGGGCCCCTGGATAAAGTCGTGGTCCTGTCTTCTGGGTCCCCTAATGCCACAGCCCCGGTCTGGCCTCCACCCAGAGAAAATTCAGCCACCGGCCCACCTGCCCACAGCATCCCTGTGCCAGCTACAGAGCTGGGTTCCACCGAACTGGTGACCACCAAGACAACTGGCCCTGAGCAACGGTAGTGACAGAAGGGGCAGGAGGTGGCCCTCGTCCGCGCTGGGGCCATCGGCCAGGGGACTGCATCTTGAATTCGGCTGTTCCTCCCAGCACCTACCTGCCCCTTTTCTGGAAACCAGGCCACAGGGTTCAGCTGTGCTGCTGTCATGCGACTGTCAGTGTTTGGGTTAAAACCTTTCCATGGGCGGGCCCTCGGAAGCCGAGCTCCTGTGCTTGGGAGCTGTTAGGGCCTTTTGGGCAGAGGTTTGCTTTTAGAAAGCGGAAGGCACCTGTGAGCCAGAATGAATCTAGGAAAAGGACCGAGTAGGACGAGGCATCATTTGTAGCCAAGTGTTGTGTTTCTTTACTACTTGCCCTCGGGGCTGTCCTACTTTTAAACCGGTGCACACGGCTGCCATGCTGACTGAAAACCAACTGATGGGCTCACTTGGGGATTTAACACAAGATGATTTTAACAAATAGCCTGGATTGTGCTGATTCTCAGGTATCTGCACCCTAGTGGCAACCTTGAGCTGGGCCCATTCTGCTAGGACCTATGATGCCATTTGCCCTCCAGGGGCAGTCCCATGAGCCCAAGGCTCACCCTTGGGAGGAAGTCCACATCCCCTGGGGCGGGACTGCAAAGGCACCACACCAGGCAGCTCCCTCCGAGACCATCTGGGTCCCAGCTGCCTCCAAAGCTCACTCAGCTGTGGACAGGGAAGGGCCCAGGGCCTGCGTTTATAGGCCTGTGGCCTTGAACCATCTGGACTCGATGTCCCTAGAGTTCCCTCCTCTCTGTGACTTGCCCTCTTCAAGAACTGGGCCCAAGGGCTAGGGTCACTTGGCCATTCTGTGCCAGCCCCTAGGGTCACTGACCTTCCCAATGGAACTGCACCTCTGACAGCGGTGCCACTTGCCCTGCCTGGGGCTGAGACTGTCTCCCTGGCTCCGGACCACACTGTGCGCTCAGTCAGCCTCTCCCACCAGTCCTTCCTCTCAGGGTTAGACCTGACAGGGACTCCTCCCTGGATAGTGTCCTTGGAACTTCTTACAGCTCAGCATCCCTGGAAGGATCACTGGGCTGCGAGTCAGAAGAGGGGGTTCTGGGTACCATGTTGTCCCACTGTAGGACCTTGGCTACACTGTCCCACGCGCCGATGCTTTCGGCCCACCTCTCCCTGCCTTGACGTCCGAGTTGCCTGGCCACTACCCGCGCTTCCTGCCTAGAAGATCGTCAGCAGACGGCAGCATTTGGAAACCCCAAGACCTGGACTCTCACGTCTGTGTCTCTTCCTCTCCGCTCCCTCCCTGAACCATCTCAGATGCCCCTCCCTCCAGGAAGCCAGGTGGTTGTGATGAGGTCAGGTGGCAGGCAAGAGGCAGGAGGGTGAGGGGCAGTCCCAGAATGGCCCCAGGCATCCACTCTCCCCCATCTCTGGGGCAGACAGGGGTCTGAGCTTTTCCTGGCCACTCCATCATGCTCAGCCCCCTTTCCCCCACTGGAGCCCCAGAGCTGGAGGCTGGGCCTTGGAGGTGAAACAAGCAAGCGGTTCGAAACTCCTCTGGGGCCTAGACATGCAAACCTCTGGCACCTCAGGCTCCCGGCTGAGGCTGACCTACCCCTGGCTAACCCCTGGCTAATGGGTGCTTCCCCTCCAGTCTGTTTCCTTTTCTGAAACATGGGGGCTGGGTGCAAAATTCTCTCTGGCCTGTGACCCTCAGAGGAGGAGGACTGGAAAGAACCTTGGCGAATCCTTGTGCCCCACCCACATTTTACAGATGAGGAAACTGAGGCCCAGAGGAGAAGACTTGGAATCACTGTCATCCAGCAAAGAACAGAAGAGGGGTTTATTCCGGAAGAACCAAGAGCAGGGGCCAGGGGAGAGGTGGGCAAGGAGGGGAGTCAGTCAGTCTCCCCAGCCCCTGAAAGGGACCCCACCTCCTAGGGGCCTCAGTCTCTGGCCTTCAGGCCTGGGCATTGTTTCCTAAGCAGCCGTCTCAGGATTACTTCATTTGGTCTTTAAAACAGCACCTGAAGGGGGAGGGTGGGGGGGAGTGTTTGTGTTTGCTTTAAACAAATGTTTCCTATTTTATTTTTTATTTTTTTTATTTTAATTGTTATTCAAGTACAGTTTTCTGTCTTTTACTCCTGTCCCAGTCCACCCCAAATGTTTCCTATTTTAAAAATCAAGGTATGCATTTTGTAGACACTTTGGAAAGTCTGAGGCAGCGATCTAGGATGGGGGCTACAGAGAAATGGCCCAAGTGCTGGGTGTTCTGTGTCACTGTCATCATGCTGTACCTAGGAGTTCGTGTCCTGACTGTCCCTTGTCTTTAAGTCCTTCTAAACAAGATGAAAACCTTACAAATGTTGGAAAGGTTTGCCCCTGGGGCATTTGGTTTTCTTCCGTTTGTACAGTGGTCCCCCTTCCTCCACAGTTTCACTGTTGGCCGCCTGGGGTCAACCACGGTCTGAAAATACTCTGTGGGAGGGTCCAGACATAAACAACTTGTGAGTTTTAAATGGCGCACTGTTCTGAGTGGCATGCTGAACTCTCGAGCTGCCCTGCCTGGGACGTGAACCTGCCTTTGGCCAGCGTCTCCACGTGGTGCCTGCTTCCTGCCCCTCGGTCACTTAGCCATCTCGGTTATCAGATACAACGCTGGGATTCAAGTCACCCTTATTTCACTTAATGTGGTGAACAGAAGCCTTAAAGTGCTTCCTTTAAATCAAAAGGTAAAAGTGTTCTACTTTAATAAGGAAAGGAAAGAAATTATATGCTGAAGCTGCTAAGATCTACAGTAAGAACAAATCTGTCCATGAAATTGTGAAGGAAGAAAAAGCAATCCCTGCTGGTTTTGCTGTCAGTGCGTGGTGGTAAGCGGTTAGGTAGCAAGGAAAGAGCATTCCATTTGTGAGTGAAAGACAGGGGCGGAGCCCTGGCCCTTGTGGCTTGGCTGGCTGAACCTCGCCCCACAAACTGGGAAGATTGTGGGTTGGATTCCCCGGTCAGGGCCCATGCTTGCGTTGCCGTTCCCCGTCCGGGTGGGTACAAGAGGCAACTGATCAATGTTTCTCTCTCATGTCAATGTTTCCCTTCCTTGCTTTCTCCCTCCCTTACTCTTCTAAAAATAAATAAAATCTTTAAAAAAAAGACACGAACAGAAAACGTGTTCTAACCCGCGGCAGCGTGCGGTGCCAGAAAGCGCTGAGGCCATACAGACTGCAAAGGGGCCACATTCTCATAACTTTTACTGCAGTCCATTGTCCTGTTTTGC
>PVKM010040627.1:0-13411 GCA_004027735.1 Carollia perspicillata
GAGCACCATTGGTCCACGGCCTCCTGCACAAGCCCAGACCCCCCAGCCCGGGCACGTGCCCTGACCGGGAATCAAATGTTCCAACTTTCAGTTTGTGGGATGATGCCTGACCACCTGAGCCACATCAGCCAGGCTAGTGTCCTTTCGCTCAGTGTTTTCAGGCTTTATCCATGTCCTGTTTGTTGCTGAATAGTAGTCATTGTCTGGAATACCTACCACCCTGGTTCATCTACCAACTGATGGACAGCTGTGTTGTTTCCACATTTTGGCTGCCATAAATAATGTTGCTATGAACGTTTTTGTGTAAGTTTTTGTGTGAACATGTTTCATTTCTCTGGAGTATATTCTTAGGAGTGGTATTCCTGGGTCATATGCTAATTCCACGTTTAATCTTTTGACGAACTGCCAGTTTTCCCAAGTGCCTGCCCTACTTCACACTCCCACCAGCAGCAACGTATGATTTCTCCACATCCTCCCCAACACTTGTCCGTCTTTTTGAGAACAGCCGCCCACCTGGAGTGGTAGCCTGAATTTTTACATTTACCTAATGACATGAGCATCTTTCATGTCTACGTTTGGAGAAATATCTGAAAATCCTTTGCTCATTTCTAAATTGGGTTGTCCTGTTACTGAGTTGGAAGAGCTATTTATATGGTCCAGTACAAGTCCTTATGATTTGCATGTATTCCATTTTGTGGGTCATCTTTTCACTCACTTGGTTGGCTTGCAGCCCAAAGGTTTTCATTTCGCTGTCTAGTCCCTTTGGGCTTGTGGTGTCCCATCCGAAAAAGAATTATGTAACTCACACTTGCGAAGCTTTGCTGCTGGTTTCTTCCGAGAGTTTTCTAGTTTCAGCCTTTACACTTAGGTCAGTGATACATTTTTCACTTGAGTTTCGTGTATGACGTGACCCCTTTCCTTTTAAGGACCTCTCTGGGAAATTGTGTATCTCGGGCTGCCTTCATTCACAGGCCAGAATTTACGGGGCCACACCCCTGTTTTGTATGAGGCTGGAAAATACATATTGCGGGCATGCGATATCAAATTTAGCAGTTTATGAGCCTGTTCAGCCATAATCTTAATCTAAACAAGTCAATTCTATTGCTTCGTTTTTTCAAATAAACTTACTTGCTGACTTTCACCCACGAGGATTCGGCGGGGGAGTTGGGCTCCAACTGCCTCTGGTTCTCACTCCCTGGCAGACCACCCCAAGGAAAACAGCGCCCAGGGACTTCGCCCCCCAGTGAATTTGATCTCTGGGTACTTTTCCCTCCGGAGAAAAAAAAACTTTCACAGCTTCCCGGTTTCTGGCCTTTCCCCAGCCGGTCTACCCCCCACCCCCTCGCCGCGCCCTCTGCACAAGGGATCCGCCCTCCCCGTGGGCAAATAGCCCTGGGGTCGCAGGCGCTGCAGCTGTGCGCGATGGCGGCTTCCGCTGGAGGGACCCAGGCCCCTGCAGACGAGGTGCCAGTGCCCCAACGGGAAGCACACACTCCAGAGCCCGGCTCGGTAAGCTCAAAAAAAAAGCGCGGTGCCACAGGGGAGCTGGGAGTAGCCCGAGGCGGGGAATGCGGGGGCAGGGGACAGAGGGGCCCCAGGGGCCTTGAGGGAGTCGGATCGCAGCCCTTTGACCAGCCTTGCAGGGTCCTCCACCTGAACTGCCCCTAGTGGGGTTTGCCATTGGAGAGCCCAGAGGCTGAGGATACTCAGGAGCCGGGAAGAGAAGAGCCTGGGAAACTGAGTCCTAGGTGAGGGAGTCACTTGCTGGGCTCATCAACTAGCCAGGAGTACCAGGGCCTGTCTCTGGTCTCCTGATTCCCATCCTAGGGCTCCCGCCTGCCACCCTCCAGACCTTCCCAGAGACACCTCGCAGGTGTGCCTGCGGAGGCGACCTTCCTTCCCCAGTCCCCACCCTCTCAAACCCTGGCCTTGTCCAGGCACCAGGCTCTCCTTCAGGAGATTGTCCCCAGAGATGTCCTTCCTGGCCACCGGTCCCCAGAGTGATGTTGGAGGGCAGGTGGGAAACTAGGGGTGGTGGCGCTGGGGCCCGTGTCACAAGGGTGGGGGTGCCGGAGTCAGTGTCTGCTGGATGTAAAATCCAGTCCAGCTCCGAGGAGAAGTGTGCCTCATCTGTGGCTTCACTGCGCCACTCGCTCAATTTCCTACGGCCTCTGCTGCTCAGGCACCTCGGAGCAAAGGACTGTGGCCCTAAGAAACAAATTTCAAATTTGGATGCAGAGGCTCTCTGACGACTTGCCTTTTCCAGTGACATTTAGAAATTCAGGGCGAGATGAACGGCAAGAGGGGACACTAACATGACCAACGAATTGCCCGCATTTAATTCTCTTAACAAACCCTATGAGGTTGTATCATCTCCACTTAACATGAGAGGAAAACGAGACAGCCATGTGGAGTGACCTGGCCTGGGTCATGCAGCTGGAAATGGCAGATGCAGAATTTGAATCCGAGTGTGTCTAATGCTAAAACTTGTGTGCAGCCAACTGTGAAGGGCTTCTGAGTCAAGTACATAAAACTATCAAGATTCCAAGATCATATGTATCATAGACCTAGTTTCAGTTGGAATTTCCACCCCCACCATCATTCAAGTGCTTTCTTTGTGCCAGAAACTTGCTAAGCACTTTTAGGGGAAAATAAGAACCCCATTATGGGGTGTGGGGCAGGAGGGCTATCCTGGTAGATTCTGCCTATTGTTAAAAGTTTTCTGGAAGTTGAAATAATATTCACCCAATGCCAGAAAAAGGAGACCACATCCTGCTCCATGTGTGGTTTTCTTCTGTGCGTAGGAAGAGTGTGCAAAGGATGTGATAAACTCTTATCTGGGAAGACCTTCCCTTCAAAAGAGTCCCTCTGGGTGTCCTGCAAGATACCGAAATGGGTGAAGCCATAGTCCTCTCCACTCTCCCACCCATCCTCAAGCAAAGATGAGAAAGAAGAATTCTCAGCATCTTTCAAGAAAGGGCACTTTACACAGTGTCTTCATGGCATTTGTTCTTTCAGCAAATACATCCTGAATGTTACTATGTATCGAGCATTGTTCTAGGCACAGCAGACACAGAGTGGCAAATAAACAGATCATGCTCTCAGACGACACGTCTTCTGATGAAGAGAGGCAGGAAACAAGTAGGAGCACATCAGTTAGTAAGCACAACTGAAAGAGAGACGTGGGTGGCCAGGGAAGGCCACTCTGAGAATACGACACTTAGGCTTAAATGTGAATGACAAGGAGTCAGCTCTGCAAGGACCTGAAGAAAGATCCTCTCAGACAGAAGGAACCGGAAGTGCAAAGGCCCTGAGGCAGCAGTAGGCTTGGCCATTTTGAGGAATAGGAAGGGAGATCCCATGATGGAGGGGAGCTATTTGAAGTGAGGTGGGAATGGGGGCAGACTGGGTGGGTTCTTGTAGGCTATATGGTGAGGACTTGGAGGGTTTTTGTTTGGTTTTGGTTTTTTGTTTGGTTTTGATTTTTAGAGAGAGAAAAGAGGGGGTAGGAAGAGAGAAACCCACTGATTTGCTGTTCCACTTACTTATGCAGTTGCTGGTTGGTTCTTACATGTGCCCAGACTGGGAATCGAACCTGCAACCTTGGTGCACTAGGACGATGCTCTAACCAGTGAGCTACCCAGTAGCTCAGTGAGCTACCCAGCCAGGGCAGGACTTGGAGTTTTACTCAGAGTTTACTGGCAAGCTGTGGGAGAGTTTTAGGCAGAGGAGGAGGCAGAGGGGAGACACAACCTAACTGTTAGGAAAAGATCACTTTGGCTGCTGGATGGAGAGTGGATAGTAGGGGCCGAGAGCAGAAGCAGGGGAGCCATAAGGAGACCCTCACAGACAGATTAGACAGGGGCCTGGGGAAAGGGGAAGCGAGGGTGACTCCCGGGTCTGTGGCCTGAGCTGCTGAGTGGACATTGGGGTCCCTTAATGCAATGGGGACAACAGGGTGAGGAATCAGTTGAAACAATGAGATGGGAATTAAGCTGTGTGTTTGACTGTGCTGAGATGAAACGCATGTTAGTCGACCACATGGGGTGTGAGGAGGCAGTCGCATATTTGAGTCCCTGGTCTGCTGGGTAGCTTAGGGCTTGGGATACACACACACACACACACACACACATTTGGGATCATAAACATTACTTCATTTCAGCAGTAGGCTGGTAAGCAGTCTGGGGAGTGGGGGCTCTGATTTGTAATGTTTGCTGATTTTGGGGGTGTAAATACTCTCACCGTGGCTGGTTTCAGGCTGCTAGTTGTTCAACGCCTGGCTGCGAAAGTCCTGAACATCTAACAGTCCGCTCCCAGTCCAGCACCTCATTTGCTCGTGGAAGCAGCCCTGTGCAGCCCTGTCCGGTGGGGCTCAGTTGCTTGGGCGTCAGCCCACAAAGCACACAGTCCTTGGTTCCATTCTTTCTGGGGCGCTTACAAGAGGCGACCCATCCATGCGCCTTTCCCTCTCTCTAAAAACAAAAAATCTTAAAAAAAGGAAAACCAACCCTGTGAAGTTGGCAGGACTTTTCCATTCGAAGGCTTGAAGAGAGAAAGTGGCTTTACTCGAGGTCACACAGGGACCTGGTGGTGAAGCTGGGGGCCTCCTGATCCCTAGTTCACTCAGACTTGCTGACTCAGAAAACACTGAAGCAGGAAGCACTGAGGGGGAAATATAGGGAAGAACTTCCCCCTGGAAAAGTTTAGAGGTCATGTTTTAGTATTCTTTTTCTTTTTTCTGTCTCACTTCCCTTTAAGATGATTTGGGGCAAATTAGGACTGAGAGGTTGCAGGAAAAGCCCTGGAGACCTAGGGACTCAGGATGCTTCTGGAAGCCGGGGTGTGTGGGAGCTGCTGTGTGTCTGTGAGGGCAGGGCTTAGCTCCTCTGTCTCCCCCAGGACAGCAGAGCCGGTCGCCTCTCATTCTGTACGAAGGTGTGCTATGGCATTGGCGGGGTCCCCAACCAAGTGGCCTCCAGTGCCACAGCCTTTTACCTGCAGCTCTTCCTGCTCGATGTGGCACAGGTAAGTGTGGGCATCAGCCCAGGACCCCCTGTTCCCATCTTCCGTGGCCTCTGGTCCTTCCACCCCCACCACCCTTCCCAGACAGCACTTTCGACCTAAGCTATGGAGGGCAGCCTCCTCAGGGGTGTTCATTGCAGCCTGTTTGTAGTGGAAAATGGGAAACAATGTGAATGCCCAACAATGCAGAAGCATTTGGCTAATAGCTTGTACTATCTCCACAGAATGGACGATTATGTCGCCATTTAAAGAATGTGGTAGATCCTTAGCAGTTGATTTGGAGGGATTTCCATGATGCACTGCCAAGTGAGAAGAGTTAGTTTTAGAGAAGAGTATGTAAAATGATCCCATGTTAGTAAAACAAAGACATGCCCCATCCATGTGTGTACATGGAGCATAGTATGTGTGTATGAGTTGGTACATGATTAAAAATGAGCATGGAGAAAATGTACAGAAAATTGCTCTAGGCTGTTAATGTTGGCTATATGAGGCAATGGTGCAGAATAGAGAGTAAGCTAAAAAGAAATTTTTAATGAGGTATTAATGACTTTTTTATATGACACTGATATGGTTGCATTTATATAAGGTTATAAGTTGCAAATGTACATAAATGCATGAAAGGACGACCATCAAAATGTGTCTGGAAGTTGTGTCAGGATGGTGGGATTTCAGATGAGCTTTACTCAATATTTTTCTGTACTGCCTGAATGTTTTTATAGTGAGTGTATCATTCATGTAACCAGAAAATCAATAAAACATTTTCATTATGAGACAGAAAGTCTAGACTGTCACCCTGGGTGCAACCTTCTTGCAATGGGCCACCTCAGATGAGGGTCCCTCGTGTCTTCTCCAAAGGGACTGGGCATGAGTAACAATGGCAGCGTGCTGATGTGCGGCCGTCAGCTCCCTCCCTCACCCCTTTCTTCACTAGTACAGACGTGCCCTGAGAGCCTTCGAGGGTAGTGTCCTGGCCAGGAGGCCGGAGAGATGTCCCACTGTGCCTCTGGCCCCAGCCAGGTTGCCAGCTCTCCATCCTGGTGCGTAGGCAGGCCTGGATGGCCTCTCCAACTCGGCCAGACCTTGGCTCTCTCCTCCCCTGTCCATCTCAGATCCCCGCTGCCCAGGTGTCACTTGTGCTGTTTGGAGGGAAGGTGTCTGGGGCAGCTGCTGACCCGGTGGCTGGGTTCCTCATCAACAGAAGCAGGAGGACAGGGTCTGGACGACTCATGCCCTGGTGAGCAGCCCCCTGGTCCTTCAGGTCTGGCACCTGCCCACAGCAGGTGTGAGGGCACTGTGTTTGTCACAGCCCTGCTTCTTAGTAGAAAACCCTACGGATGGTTAGAGGACAAGACAAGATAGCAGGTAATGGCACTGACAGTAGGGGACAGTACCAGAGTGAGACAGACCGAGTCATGCAGTTCAGAGACATTCTTGGAGACTTTCCTTCACCATCTGGCTCAGGGCTGGACAAAGCCTCCAAGACTCCCAGGCCTGGCCCAGAGATCTGAGTGTGGCCGGGGTGGGCTGGAGGCCCTGGGAAGTCTTTCAGAGTAGGCACAACTCCTGTGCTCCAGGATCCTTGACACACAGAATGGTACCACCAAGCACCCAAGGGTCCTAGCCAGTCCCAGCCCCGACTCCTGGCTACCTCCTTGTCCCATTAGCCCTCCACGTCCATGGCTCCCACCCAGAGTCTCAGTCCAGGGCTAGTCCAGGGGCAGAGGGGTGGGGTTTGCCCCAGGCCCGCCCTTTCATGTCCCCACTCCTGGTGCAGTAGCCATGCTGTCTCCACTGTGTCCCCACAGGGTGCTGGGCTGCACGCCCTTCATCGCCGTGGCTTACTTCTTCTCGTGGTTCCTGCCCCCCTTCACCAGCCTTCGAGGCCTTTGGTACATGACCTTCTACTGCCTATTCCAGGCCCTGGCCACGGTAAGCAGGTACCCCCCTTCCTGGGCCTGGACCCCTAGAACCCAATCGCTGTCCAGTGGCCATTCTGAAGTGCGTGTCAGGGATAGGTGTTCAGGAGGGTCCCATTGCTGGCACCTGCTCACCAGTGCCTGGCCCTTACCTTTAGCTCCTCCCACCCACTGGGCTCTGGGCTGGGTGCCCCCTCCCGCCCCTCAGCGCTTGACTCCTGGCTTGAGGGCATTCTGTGTGTCTGGGCTGAACTCCATCTAAACTCCGCCCCTCAGTTCTTACAGGTGCCCTACACAGCGCTCACCATGCTCCTGACCCCCAGCCCCAGGGAGCGGGACTCAGCCACCGCATACCGTGAGTGCCTGTGTGGGGTGGGAGTGGGGGGTGGTGCGGCTGGGGGGGGGGCAGGGCACAAGCTCAGTCACCTTAGCGCTCACTGTGTCCCAGGGATAACCATGGAGATGGCGGGGACGCTGATGGGAGCTGCAGTCCACGGACTCATCGTGTCCGGTGCCCACAGTCCCCACAGGTGCGAGGACGAGGGCCTAGAGCTCCCGGGGCCGGTCACCATCTCCCCCGGCGCAGTGAGTGCCCATGCGGACGCATCCCACTCTCCCTCTAGACCTGCTTCTCCTCCACCTGGGTGCCTTCTAAACATAAACATACAGCACCCCAGCAGGCCATCTGGAGGGGAGGGGACAGACCCCAGAGAAGGCGCAGGGAAAGGCGGCAGGAGGTCTTGATGTCCTTGCAGAGCTCTGGGTAACCCCTCCCATCCAGCCCTAATCACGCCCCACCCCACGGCCATGTGAAAGGAGAAGGGAAACGTGCAGCAACGTGAGTCCCCTCAAAGCAGGTCCCTCTTCACCCACTGGGGCATGCATCTATTTCAGCCATCAGGGTCATCTATTTTCCCCTTAGGCAAATGATGTCGCCATCCCTGGGAACCCTAGGAGTCATCCTTTACTCCTTCCTTTCTCTCAGGCATCCACTCCATCCTATTGTGAGTCCTGTCTGTGTTTCAGGACAACACCCTTTCGTGTGCACTGCCTGTCCTGGCCTCGGCCTGCACAAGCCCCTTCCCTCCACTCTGTCTGGGTGAGGGTGGCACTGAGGGTGGCAGTGGCCTTGAATGGGGGTGGAGGAGACCAGGCAGGGCTTGGGGTGCCCAGAGTGGGGAGTGGAAAGCTGAGAACCCACCCCTTAAAGGTTCAACAAAGGTGCCTCTTGAAGTTCCATCGGCTTCACTTACAAAACACAAATTCATAGATAGAATCTCCAAGAATTTCAAGACAGCAACAGTGGAGCATTAACACCCAAGTGCAGGCCCCTGAATGTGGGGCCCGTGCAGCTGTGTGGGACCCACAGCCGTGAGGCCCTGCCCATCTCCCTCTTTCCTCCCTCCGCAGGGGCAGCCTCTATCTGGAAATGGGTGACTGTCACTCCCATGCATGTCTTTACAGGATAGGTAGCGCTGTCTCTTTTTTTTTACTTTTATCTGGGCCATCATGGACACACAGTAACTTTCTGTTCCTGGATCTGTCTTCCTAAGGGTCCAGCATATAGAAATCAGCAACAATGAACTACTTTCTTTAAAAGATTTTATTTATTTATTTAGTTTTAATGAGAAGGGGAGGGAGAAAGAAAGGGAGGGAAACATCAGTGTGTGATTGTCTCTCACACGCCCCTTACTGGGGAACTGGGCTGCAACCCAGGCGTGTGCCCAACTGGAAATCTAACCAGCGACCCTTTGGTTCACAGGTCAGGTCAGCACTCAGTCCACTGAGCCACAACAGCCAGGGCTGAATGTTTGTTTTAATAAATGAGACAGGGAGGCTGGAGGAGAGAGAACTCAGACCCTCAGACCCTCAAACCCGTGGTGGCATGGATGCACGCAGGAGGCACAGAAGGACCACCATGGGTGCTTGGCCCTCTTTCTGCTGGGCTGATTGGGAGGAGTGCCCAGCATTCTTGAACTGGGGCTGAGGGTCCCTCTGCTCCCACCGGGAGGTACACCTGCCCTGCCCCTGGGGGTCCTCACCCCCACAGGTTGGAGACATCACCCCCACCCGAGTTCTGTCCTGTTCCACAGGCTTGTCTCTACTCCGTTGCAGCTGCTGCGGTTGCTGTGACTTATCCTGTGTGCATTGGTTTCCTCTACTTGGGGGTGAAGGAGCGACCAGGTACAGAAGTGCAGGCAGAATTCGGGAAGCAGAAAAGCTGGGGGCAGGGCTCCTCTTGGGAATGGGTTTTGCTTTGGAACTCTGCCAAGCTGATGTCACCTTCCCGTGTTGCAGACCCCTCTGCCGCAGCCTCCAGCCAGGGCATGAGCTTCCTGGCTGGGCTGGGCCTCACTGTCCGGCACCCACCCTACCTGAAGCTGGTGATCTCCTTCCTGTTCATCTCAGCGGCCGTTCAGGTACCTGTGGCCAGGCCAGTCCCCACTGGCTTGCCTCCAGCCATGCTGAACCTGCATAGGCGCAGGTTCAGCCTCTCATCCCCTGGTGGGGATGAGGCTTGAGTTTTGATCACTGCCTGGCGTGTGGCTCGGAGAGCCTGGTGCTGGGAGGAGAGATCTCGATGGAGCTTGTGGGATTGAGGAGGGTCAGGGCCCAGGCACCAGGAAAAAAGTCTGGGATGGTAAAGTCCACCCAATCTTAGTTGTGCAAGGGGAAGGGTGGACTAGGAAGAGTGTTTACACCTGTGTCAGGGATAAGCATCCTTTGTAGGGGGCAGGGACTGCATAATGGTGACAGCAACCAGAATTCAACGTCCCAAAAGGGGGGCCAGAATTGAGACCCAGGCCTTGCTCTTGACTTCTGAGGTCCAGCCAGTCCGAGTACACGCCCACTTCCTGTCAACCTCCTCAGGTGGAGCAGAGCTACCTGGTCCTATTCTGTACACATGCCTCCCGGCTACATGACCACATCCAGAGCCTGGTGCTAACCATCCTGGTGAGAGGACCTGGGGTGACAGAGCCAAGGTTACTCGGGAACCTGAGTTGGGGATATGGGTGGTCCTTGACATGACACATGTGGCCAGAGTTCTGGTGGTCAACATGCTAGACTCAGCTGTGGCCTTGGTCACCTGCATTCCAGCAGTGGGTGGAATTGGGGTCAGGTTCATAAAGTTCATAGCCTTTGGTTCTAACCAGGGGTCAAAGTCGATGTGGGGCACCCCACCTAAAAGCCAAGGCTTTGTGAATCTGGGCAGGGGCACTGGCAGCTCGGCCGGGCTGTGATGGTCCCATCTGCTCCCAGGTCTCAGCTGTACTGAGCACCCCACTGTGGGAGTGGGTTCTACAGCGATTTGGGAAGAGGATGTCGGCCTTCGGGATCTGTGTGAGTGGGGCAGGAAGCAAGGCTTGGAGGTGGGTTGGCGAAAGTTGACCTTGGGGCCTGAGCCTCCTGGGGACCAGCAGGGCACATCTGTAATCACTTGCATCTTCAGTGCCCGACACAGGACCAGGCACGGGGTCATTAGTAAACACCGGTAAGTGTGTGCAGGAAAGAGCCAGGTGGGGAGGGGGAGCAGGTAGAGGGAATAGCCAGTGTGTCTGTCTCCCCAGGTGATGGTGCCTTTTGCAATCCTGTTGGCTGTTGTGCCCACAGCACCTGTGGCGTACGTTGTGGCCTTGGTATCTGGCGTGAGCATCGCTGTGTCCCTGCTGCTGCCCTGGTAGGCTGGGCGAGGGGAAGGAAATGTGGGAGCTTCACGTCCTTCCTCAGGGGTCTGCCTGCTGCCATGTCAGCCTGTTGTCCCAGGTCCCCGGTGACCAACCTGTGCTCGGGAGCCGCTCTCCCACTCACAGGGGACAGAGGCCACCAGCTCCTCCATCCTGGGAGCCCTCCCAGAAGAGCACCAGACAGCAGGAATGGGGGACAGCCAGCAGGTGGGGGGTGAGGGGTGTGGAACAGGCACACATACAGCCTGGCTCCCTGTGGGCCAGTTCTGGTCCTGGGCAGGGGGGCCTCAGGGATGACTCTGACTTGGTCTCTGTACCCAGAGTCTGCAGGTTGGCGGCTGCCAAGGGTTCAGAGGGATAACTGCGCAGCCCCCGCCCCCAGGTCCATGCTCCCAGACGTGGTGGACGACTTCCAGCTGCAGCACCCACGCAGCCCAGGCATGGAGACCATCTTCTACTCCTCCTACGTCTTCTTCACTAAGCTGTCAGGCGCAGGGGCCCTGGGCATCTCCACACTCAGTCTGGAGTGAGTCCCAGAGTGGGGCTGTGCCCGAGCACACGGCTAGTGGGGTGGGAGAACGGCCAAGTCCCCCACCCCAGCCAGCCAGGGGACCAAGCTCTGCTCTTTGGAGAGTGTCAGGGAATCACCTGCCCCAAGTTACACTATGGATGGGACTGAAAGGGGCCTTTCTGGAAGGCTGTACCCCATCTGAAGCCTCAGCCCCCCACATTCTCAGTTCTCTCAACTCCTCCCTGGCCAGCCCATTCCCTCAACTCTCCCATCCATTATGTTTAGGCTGGTCTGGCCAAGGAATGCATTCAAGTTTCAGGATGGTGCAGAGATGGGGCATCTGGGACCCCTCCCCCAGGAGCCAGGCTTGGGACGATGTGAGCTGGTTGCATATGGGCTGTTTCTCCAGGTTTGCGGGGTATGAGGCAGGAGCCTGCAAGCAGACGGAGCAGGTGGTGGTGACCCTCAAAGTCCTCATTGGTGCTGTCCCCACCTGCATGATCCTCACCGGTCTCTGCATCCTCATGGTCAGCCCCACTCCAAAGGTGCCAAGGCAGGATACCTCCCGCCGGCTGAGCCTCCGGAGGTGGGCACCCCATGCACACGGGTACACACAGCAGGGCTACCCACACCCAGGGAGGCGCACACGTGTGTGCCCGTGGGAGCCAACCAGTGCTGAGGTCTCATGGTGGTATTTATACCACCAGACAGTCCGGCCTTTGGAAGCTCTTTCCTTGGCTTCACTGACGCCATCTTCTGCCCTTTCTTCTGCTACTCTGGTTGTCCTTGCTCAGCCCCCTTCCTTTGATAACCTGTGGGATGGTGGTAGGGGAGGGCTCCCATGTTCACCCCCGTTCCTTTTGCTCTCCGTAATCCCAGGCACCTCATCTGCATGCTTGACCTCGAGAACCTCTTGTGCCTGGTGACTCCCATAGCTGTCCCTCCCAACCCCACTTCCCCCAACACTCCCTTCAAGTTCCAGATCTACACAGCTGTCTCTCACTTGGACATTTCCACCTGGCATCCCACAACCATGGCAGGCAGTCTTAGCAGGCCCCAAATGGGATCCATCTCCTTGTCCCAACCAGCTCCACCATCCTCCAGCCTGGGGCCGGAACCTGGGGATGGACTGTCTTCCACCCGCCCCCACCCCGCACCCCGCCCTGCAGGCTGCGCTGAGAGCTCCCTGAGCCTTGTCCTTCCTCCTTCCACAGCACTGCATTCACTGCGAGGATGCTCTGCTCACTGTCTGGCTTTCCCAGCAGACGGTGGGGACCTGGAAGGCTAGAGCTGTGTTTGCTCATTTTATGTCCTAAGGGCCCAGCACAGAGCCCGAGGCCAAGCAGATTATCAGGTGGTATCAACACAGCCCCGCAGACTTTCACGTGTCCATGTTTTGCAGATGCTCATGCACTTAACAAACATGAGCACATGTACATACAGAGGTCCAGTGGGGACAAAAGTGGCATCATCATCGGTCCCTCACTGCTCAGTATGGCTGATCTCACACTCTAGCCAATCAGCACTGACATCATGCATTACACTCAGGGAGTGACGCCTGGGTGGAGGACGGCTTGGTGGGACTCCAGGAACAGGCTCATGGCCATATTCACAGGGGTGACAAAGGAGAGGAGTGGCTAGGAAGACAGGGAACAGCCACTGACCCTCCCAGAGGGGTCTGTGGCAGGACAGAGACCCCACTGCTTCCTCATCCTCTGGTTTCCTTCCCTTCCTACAGGAGGACCAGTTACAGCCTGGCGTGAAGCTCGAGACTTCCATGAGCCAGAACAGCAGGAGCCAGCATCCTCTGGGCTCAAGGCGCCCCTTTTTCTCGGCCGTTTGTAACCCCTACTTCACAGCCTACACAGGATCTTTTCCCTGGGACATGGGGTCTCCAGTGACCTCTCTGGAAGGGACTGGCCTGGGTTCCACCTCTCATTTCTTGCCCGTTGACCACAGACCACTTCAGATAAACCTGTGCCCCTGACCACCCAGCTCCGGGCAACGTCTGACCTGGAAAGCATCCCAACAGCAGCCTGCCCTGAAAGAAGGAAGCCCCTGCCGGCCTGGCCTGCAGACTCCCGGTGGGAATGCCTGATGCAACCACCTGCTGACCTGACAGGACAGACACACAGACAGGCCTCTTGTTCCCCCAGTGCTCCAGTGGACATATGACAGAGAGATATGCTGGGGATGTTCGGTTAGGAGACACACAGACGCAGTAGGCCAGCAGACCCCAGGGAGCGGAGATGGGGGGCAGGGTGAGGAGGCTGAGC
>PVKM010040628.1:0-13390 GCA_004027735.1 Carollia perspicillata
AAGGGGGGTGGAAATGGGAGGGAGGTGGGGAGCACTGGTAGGGGGCTGGACTGGGATGGGAGTAAAAGACAAAACTGTACTTTAACAACAATTAAAATTTTAAAAAATTGTTCTAAAAAGGATCAAAAAGACTCATTCTATTAGAAATATAAGTTAGTCTACTGGGATGTTAAATTTAAACTTCACTCCAGTCTAAAATCAAAAAGAGATACATTTTAGATGTGCTTTGACACCCAAAGGGACTTCTTTCTTTCTGGCACCAGAATCAAATAAATGTCACTTATATGCACATGCATTATTCAGTTATTTCACTGAAGTCTACATTTCTTGTTGACTGTATACACCCCTCCCTATACACACACACACACGTATATACACATGTACATATGTGTAAATGTATATGTATAATATATACTACTATAGTTTATAGTAGACTATACTATAGTTATTGAATACTTAAACTCCTTGCTAAAAGCAACAACAGTAACAAAATAAAACTTTTTTCCATCCTGTTTTTCAAACATTGGAAATTACAGTTTATAACAGTTTTGTGTAACCTCCAGTAACTATTTGGAGAGTCGTAAAGAGAAGTAATAAAACAATTCTGTGACATAATTCAGTTTTACAGTGGCCTAATGATAAACACAATGTGCATCATATATGACTCTACTTACATAGTTACCAGTAGATTTCTGCTACATTTTTTTTATTGTTCAACTATAGTTGTCCCCCCACCACTCCCCACACCCCAGCCATCACTACCTCCCACCCTTGATCCTACCCGCCTTTTGTTTTTGTCCATGTGTCCTTTTACATGTTCCTGAAAACCCTTCCCCCTTTCTCCCCCTTAATCCCCTCCCACCACCCCTCTGGTTACTGTCAGTTCGTTCTTAATTTCACTGTTTCTGATTCTGTTTTGCTTGCTTGTTTGTTTTGTAAAGTAGGTTCCACTAATAGATGAGATCATATGGTATTTGTCTTTCACTGCCTGGCTTATTTCACTCAGCGTAATGTTCTCTAGTTCCATCCATGCCGTCACAAAGGGCAGGAGTGCCTTTTTTTCTTCCTGCTGTGTAGTATTCCATTCTGTAAATGTACCATAGTTTTTTGATCCATCATTTACTGATGGGCACTTAGGTTGCTTCCAGCTCTTGGCTATTGTAAATCTACAACAACTATTTAAGTGTTTTACTTTGTAACTGACACTACTATAACCCTCAGTATTTCTGTTTTTATCTGGCAGTTTTTCTAGTTTAGTTTCCTTTAGAAGAGTCTTGGTTGTGAATGTGGTTTTATAGTAACATATTTTATAAATGCATAGGTGATGATATTCTTTAAATGAGCAGTTTTGTTCTTCATTTTTAAGGTTATCAACACAAGTAGATCTGTGTAGTTGACAAGATCTACCAGTTGGGTTGATTGACATTTGTAACTATGAATGTAAAGTAAGAATAAAATTTGATGGAAAATGATAAAATAGGGGAAGAGTGTAAACTTCTTTAAAAAAGTCCATCATACCTCTGAAATATTTTTGGATAAAATGATCTGTATAAATTTTTTATTGAAATAATCTGGGTGGGGATGGGAAGAGGAAATAGATGGTGAAGTAATATCAGCCATAAAGAATAACTGTTGAAGCTGACTGGCCAGGTGTGTGGGGTTCATTATGCAATTGCCTCTCTTTTTATAGATACTTGAAAGTCTAAAATAAATAGAAAAATATCATCAGCTACCAAGAGCAACTTATAAAAATGAGTCAGAAATTAAAAAAGAACTTCATATGGTAATGTTCACAGAATGAAAAAAAAAGAAAGTTATTTATCAGAGTTTAATAGGATGTATGGAGAATAACAACAAGTTTTCCTTTGTTTAAATGCCTTCTCACCCTGAATGGTGTGGCTCAATGCCCTGTAATTGAAGGGTGTGGGTTTGATTCCCGGTGAGGGTACAGACCCTACGTTGTGGGTTTGGTCACCCATCCCAGAGTGTATGATCTCTGGTCAGAACGCATGTGGGAGGCAACCAGTCAGTGCTTTTCTCTAGCACCCGTGTTTCTCTCCCTTCCTCTGCCCTTTCCTCTCTCTCCAAACAACGAAAAAATGTCATCCGATGAGGATTAAAATAAATAAATAAATAGCTTTAGGTTTAGAGAACATTTCATAATTATAGGGAGTTAAATTATGAAAGAATGTTTGTACAAACAGAAAAACTTTAAAAAATACATGTGCATGTCCTTTACCAAATGTATTTTGTAGCTGTGAAACTGCTCATATGAACAGTCAACTAAAATGTAGTAGTTATAACTGTTCCTCAGATTCATCACTGATTTTTATTCAAATTAAAATAATATATATACATGTAATATGTATTTTTATATATACAAATATACATAAATATATGTGTTTTAATATACATATATATTTACATATAAATAAAACAAAATACACATTAAATTTATATATATTTGTATATGTTTATATAGATTTGTATATGTACATTTAATATATATTTTATGTATGCAAATATATATAAATATATGTTTTTGGTATAAGATATTCTATGAATAATGATATACCACTTAAGGTTCAGGGCAGGCCAGTTAGAAGAGGTAAAGGAGAAAATGGTACACCAGCCAAGTAAAGGAAAACCGTATTTTCTCTGTATACCACTTGCCAATCCTTCTGTACTCCAGGTCTGTGGAATTTTCCACACTGAGCAATTCTCCAATTCTTTGTGGACACCAGGAGGGTGTCCTCATGATCTATTTTAGTTCTGACACTACCCAGTGTTCACAGAGACCCACAGGTTAATAAGGGCTTTGTCACACAACACTTCACTCCTCCAGCTTCAGACACCACTTGCAGGTCCAGGTTGTCTGTCACCCATGTTTCCGATAGCCTGGCTATAAATTAGAGCTTCCCGTGACTGCCTCCTAGAGTTTGATCATTTGTTAGAGTGGCTCACAGGGCCCAGGAAAACAGTTTACTTACTAGATTGTTGGCTTATTATAGAAAGATCCAACTCAGGAACAGCCAGATGGAATCGGTGTGTAGGACACGGTGTGTGGGAATGGCTCAGAGCTTCATGCCTTCTCAGAGTGTGCCGCCCTCCTGGCACTGCACACGTTCATCAGCCCAGGAGCTTTCTACGCAGTTGGTTTCCCCTGGCAACCAGCTCGGCATCCTTAGGGGTTTATCAAAAGGCACCTTATAAATGTAAACTCAGGTGGAACTTTTTATGAACACAGAAGATACTTTTTTCACCTTTACAATCTTATCATTTAGGAAATTTCAGTTGTTTTAGGAGTTCTATGTCAGGAATGGAAAGCTAAATGTACATTTCTTATAAATCATGGTATCACAAGGTACAAAATCGACTTTAAATTATGGCACTATACCACATTGAGCTATAGAAGTTGTTTTTATAGGTGAAAAATGGCAAAAAGTAATTGGTTTTGGGGTTTGACCTAAATAACACACCTGTTTCAATCTTCGCTTGCAAGTGAAGATGAAAGTGCTGACTGCTAGGTCCTTGTAAAATCTGTATAGAGAACGTCTCTGGGGAACAAGTGGAGAGTGTGTGTGAATATTGGAGATAACCTTATTGTGATTATAGAGTGAAAGCTTCCGTTCAGAATAAGATTTTATGGCACTCACGATTAGTATGGTTTGGTTCATTAAATCCTTATCTATAACTGGAAGCGTTAGGAACAAGGAGTGTCAAAGAGTAGAAAATGTTGGGGATTTTTGAATGGATAAGGTTGAAAGTTATTTAAAAGTTACTATATCATGCTGAATGACTTGGAGATGAAGCACATGTGGATGCTATTTTAATACTTCTGAGTAAAAACTGTTAAAGTTAAGTCTGGATCCTTTTCTACTCTAGGTCTAGTTGTTTCTTTATGGAGTTCAGGTATTCTGACAGTTTAGGATTGCAAGGTTCATCATTGTAAGAGTGTCCCTGGAATAGCAGCCAGTGTTGGCAGAGGAAGAACATAATTAAGGTGTCAAAAGAGAACATCAGTCGTAATGTGAGAGAGGTTGAAGAGTGAAGACCAGCTGAGGAGACTAATTATAGCTTCTATTTCTTAGCTCCTTTATAGTGCCCAAAACTCTTAGAGATGGATTTTTCCATCCTCACCTGCAGAGCTCACTTGAGCTTATGCCTTTCTTCTCTATTTATACAATCTCTTGGGTGCTATCTGGTCATTGTCATGGTGGGCTGATGACTCCCAGATTTTTGTCTCCAGCCCTGACCTTGCCCCTGAGTCCCACAGTCATCTTTTTTTTATTGTATTTTTTTCTGTTACCATTTAGTCCTCTTATACCCTGCTCCCCCTCGAAGTCACCTTGAGTCCTTTTTTCCTCATTCTCTCTGTCCTTTACCCCCCACCTTAGATGTCATCCTGCTCTCTGTGAATCTGTCACTGTTTTGCTTGTTAGTTTAGATTGTTCATTAGATTCCACATGTGAATGAAATTATATGGTATTTGTCTTTCTCTGACTGGCTTAGTTCACTTAGCATAATGTTCTCCAGGTCCCTCCATGCTGAGTAGTATTCCATTGTGTAAATGCCCTATAGTTGTTTTATCAACTCACCTACTGATGGACACTCGGGCTACTTCCATATCTTGTTAATGTAAATAATGCTACAATGAACATAGGGGTGCTTATGCTCTTTTGAATCAGTGGTGGTAGGAAAGGAGCATAGACTTTGCAGTCAAATGCTTGCATCCAGGTTCTAACTCATGTCACTTAGGATCTCCATGATCTTGAGCAGGTTATTTAACCTCTCCTCTACTTCGCTTTCCTCATTTAGCCTTGAGTTATTACATATAAAACATTACAATGGTGACTGGTATGTCACTGTTGTTACTATTCCTGAAATTTCCATTTTGGATTTCAGATTTAACAAAAACAAAACAAATCTTTTATTTTCTTCTTCCCAAATTATTCTTCCTCTTTGTTATGTTAATAATTGGTATTAGCATCTGCTAGTTGGTCAAAAATTTCCCACAATCAGTCTCTGTTCATCCTGTCTTCAAAATATATTTTAAACTTGTCCACTTCTCTCCATCTTTATTGCCACTCTCCCCTACTCCCATGTCTGTTGAAGTGTAGTCACATTTCACTGGATTATTGGAGTGTTCCCGATGACCTCTACCCCCTCTCTTTACAGTCTACTCCACAGAGGAGCCATAGTGTTATTTTCATTGCATTAGAACTTTTGCCGTCTTAAAACCCTTCAGTAGCTGCATGGCAGATACAATGCACATTCTTTACCAAAGTCTTCAATACCATGCATGATCATATCTCTTACTCTTTTCTTCCTGCTCCAGACTTCATCTACACTAGCCTTTTTTCAGCTCTTTGAACATGCTAAGCTCATTTACCTCTTAGGGCTTTGATGTTCGCTTTGCCCTAAGATATTTACATGGCTGTTTCCTCATGTCATTTAGGTCCTAGCTCAAATATGACTTCCTAAGGGAGATTATTTGGACTGTGTAGTCGAAAGTAGCTATACCCCATATTATTTTCTACATCACTGGTGTTTTTTTATATTTCCTAGGCTTTGTTTTTAGTAATCATTTTTAATCTACCTGTCTCCCAAATATATACTCTCCATAAGACTAAGAAGTTTCTTAGCCTGAATAATCCCTTCTATGTATTAAATAAATGAATTCTTTACCAATACCTGGCATATATTTTAACACATAGCTGTTATATGAATATTAAATAATTTTATGAACCGTTTTGGGAGGTAGAGTAGGTGGTATTTTACACATTTTAACATATAAGGGAGCATATTTCATACCTGTTGTTACTTAACCATGTTCACAAAACTAATCATTGGGAGAAATAGGACTTGAACTCAAAAAATTTATGTTGTTTCAGTTTTTACCTCATATAGTTGGTGGCAGGTCCAAACAGGAAGAAGAAAAGTAAAAAAAAAAAAAAAAAAAGTTTCTAGCTGATCATACCCAGTCTGGCTCTCTGGAATTCTTTTTCATTTCAGGTTTCAGTAGAGAGTTGAAAAAAGACAATTTTTAAAAATACTTTTTATTTCTTCACATATAATAGGTATGTGCTAAGGGATCTTTGAACCAGTTAGGTCTCTTACCCTTGAGTTTTTTGAAAAAATGTATCTGTATTACAGGGTGTGTCTAGTTGGTCATTGAGCATAGGCCAGGGAGGGCGTAAGGGCATAGTGTGAAGAACACAGGTAGACACTGTGAGCCATGTATGGGATGATGTAGTTTGCAAAGTTGGTCCTACGGGGCCCCTTGGGGGCCACAAAGAGGAAATGCCAGGGCTCCTCCCCTCCTAGAGCTCACCGAATAACAACAAAGACAGACCGTATATGAATAACTAAACATGGCAGGATTTCAAATGTTATAACACAAAGGTTTGGATGGGAAGCATTGAAAAAAGAGAACCAGAAGTAAAGAAATGAAAAACGAATGATGAAGATTTTTTAATGCTGTCCAACTGCGGAAGATTGTGTTTTATTTAGCTTAGGTATTTGAAAAGTATCCTTAATAATAGTTTTATTTTTACGGGAATGGAAACTAGGAGAAATGAATTTTAGGTGGGGACTAGAGAATTTATTTATGTGTAAGATGTTGGAGCAGGCTTCCAAGAAGAGTATGTGGTTCTAGGGCTTACGCATTTATAGATCTGTAGGAAGTGGGAGTAAAGCAGAAAGGGTATGTTCCGATTCTGATGCATTTGGTAGAAGCAAACATCAGTTACTTATAGGAATCTTTAATGTTCCTTCGAGTTAACAAGTGTTTCTTTACAGCATTTCTGGTGGCCCTTTCCATATGAACCAGTTCTAATTGTTGATTTACAGAAAGGTAGAAACTCTGTGTGTGTGTACATGCACACACCAGCTTTAAAGCGTATACATGGGTATCTGTTCAAATATGCCTTCATTTGGGTTTTCTAAACAGATTTATTTCAACATCAAGAAATATAAAACGTATATCGGGTAAAATCTCTCTACTATTCTTGTCACCTAGCTAGTTAATTCTCATGTACTCTGTTTGTAAGTTCTTATTTTTCCCTTCCAAAGAATTTTTATGAAGATACAAAGGGTCACACCCAAATCTATACGTATAAACATCTGCGCTGTCCACTGCACTGTCCACTCAGTGCTTAGAATGGTGCTTGGCATAGTAATCCTTGAAATCTTTGTTAGTTTGAAAATCAGAGTTTTTATACCTGCTGTTTTCTAACATTCCCAGGAAATACATGTTTTGTTCTGTGAAGAAATTAATGATATGTTTTTCTTTTTATGTTTGTGTGTGTGTGTGTGTGTGTTTTATAGCCCCCTGTGCAGTGAGGAATCTGCAGGACTTGGCTCGTATTTACATTCGACGCACACTCAGAAATTTCATAAATGATGAGATGCAAGCCAAGGGGATTCCTCAGAGGGCTCCACCCAAAAGGAAAAGAAAGAGAGTTAAACAGAGAATTAACACTTATGTATTTGTTGGTAATCAGCTTATTCCTCAGCCTCTAGACAGTGAGGAGGATGAAAAAATGGAAGAAGATAGCAAAGAAGAGGAAGAGAAAGATCACAGTGAAGCCATGAAGCCAGAGGAGCCACCTCAGAATTTACTGAGAGAAAAAATCATGAAACTCCCCCTCCCCGAATCTTTAAAAGCTTACTTGACATATTTTAGAGATAAATAACTTAAATCACAAAGAAAGAATGCCTACTGATAATTCCTTTAGTCTTGAAAGTGTAGCTTTTGTTAGAAGTTAGAAGAGAGAGAAATCTTTCTTTCATCAGAGTGAATTATAGTGGAGAAAAGAAGTATAACTTGTTTCTGTCTTAGTAATAAAAATGATGTATTCAGTGATTAAAAAGAATCCCTTTTATAAAATATATTTTTCTTTAAATCTTGGAAAAATTGCTGTTTTAACTCAGAGTGACTTCAAGGGTGGAATGCAACAATAGTTGAGGCTTTGTGTACTGTAAATCTTTTTCCGATTCATTACAGATTTGTAGTAGTGAGTTAGACTTAATTTTATATGAGGTTAAATAATTATTAAGCATATATAATCATATTTGAATTGCAGTTATTTGCCTTTCCTCTATGAAAACTTTCTTATCTAATAAAGAAATTAAATGCTTTGTAGACCCACTTACCTTACTTTTTTTGCATTCACTGTTGTTGAGTTACTATAGATGTATTCCGGGCAGATTATGAGTGCAATAACAATACAGATATTGAATAATTTAGCTTTAAAAAAAAGTTCCATGGAATTCAACAGCATTGCTACTTTTGCTTTTGAATCTATTGCCAAAAGACATGGGGAAAATACCTGCTTCTCTCATAGAGATTTTAAGAGCACACATCAAGTGAATATTAAAGTAAAAAGTATATGCTTAATACAATTCTTAATTTGTATGGACCCTTTACATTTTCAGTATTTAAAAACAATGAAGTTATATTACTCTCTGGAGTTTTAGAAGATAGTATATTTAGGATTGTTGTTTCTATAGTCCACTGTATAAAGAATTTGGTTTAAAAAAATCCATTGTTCTATATGACTGTTGATAGCACAGTGAGTGAATGAATAGGCATGAGTGATGGCCAATTCTGGATCATGCTTAGTAGCAGGACCGGAGCAGATTTGGTTAGCTGGTGCACTTTAGCAAATGGAACTTCTAGTTCATCTGAGTGTTTATCTTTGACTGAGAAGGCTACATATGCTTTGAGATTTACTTTCATAGTATAAGAAATATTCACAGGAATTATATGTAGATGCCTTTTGCTTTGAAAGTCTACTTCAGAGTCATAGTATAATCTTTGGGACCTACTTTGTGCGCATTTAATTTCTTCCCATTGTCTGTTGTTTCTTTTGATAAACTTATAATGATTTTCATTTTTCGCTTAATGTCACATACTGAAAACTATCATTTGTGTTAGTTATAGCTTCTCAGTAATAATACAGGTAATAGATGCAATTTTTAGTGTCTTTTCATCATACTGGGGCCTGAAAGCAGTCATTCCTTATTAAGAAAGTATATAATGTAACACATTTAGTAATTAATGTTACAAGGATTATGTATTTTTTAAAAGGAAAAATTGAGAATATCACTTATTCCCACCAGCATCACTGCTAATAGTTGATCAGATATGCTTAAGGAAACCCAATCAGTGTACATTGAAAGGTTTCTTAACTCTGCAAATAGTCGACTATTAGTAATACATACATACATGTTTCAAAAAAACTCAGTTCTGGTTATTCCAGATTTCTAAAAACAGTATTTAAAATCTAAGCATAAATTGTCCCAAGTAAATTAGAATATTGTAGTCACATAAAAGATAATTTCATGGGAAGTGTTTTTCTATCAGTGATTGAGACTGGGGTTACTCCACAGTTTATCTCAGATGGTTACTAAGCTGTTATTGTAAAGAAATGCCACATCTCATTTCTGTCGAGAAAAATAGTTTCATACAATGGTCATCTATTAGAAATGTTCATCTGATTTTGAATTGAATATTAGTTTTAGAAGTTTAATCTTGAGTTCCTGGTGCCCATGTATTTTTATCTAGCATCTATACACACACGCGCGCGCCCGCACACACACACACTTATTTGGGTAGCAGATGTTCAGATATGTAAATGTACATATTCTTAAATGATTTTACAATCAGAATTTTTGCTAAGGCTAAATTTGAAGATTGACTTACAACAGTTTTTATTCTGTCAACCTTGGCAAAGTATACAGTAGATTTTCATGATTGCTCATTTTTGTCATTTAAATGTATCTTTTGTTTTTAAAAGCATTCATTTTACAGTCATGACTTTAAATAAACAAACAGAAATGAAAAAGGAAAATTCAAGTGAAAAACCTTTTATGTATTAATGGAAATATAGTCAGACCTCAGTTCTCAAACATCTCAGTTCTTGAACAATTTGATTCTTAACCAGGTTGTTCACAGAAAAAAAATGTCTTGGTTGTTGAACAAAACTTTTGAGTCTCAATTCTCTACCTGGCAACCCTCTTATGCTGATAGTGGTATAATGAGTTACATGTCTTTCAGATGACAAATAAATGAGATAACGTTTTGAACAAATCACTTCTTGAACAGTGTTCCAGAATTAATTAAGTTCAACCAAGATTCCACTGTATATTAGAGTGATTAAGAATATGTTAAGCTTGTATTTATTTTTTAATGCTTTCATATTTGAGTATAGGTAATCATGCTTTATAAGTGGAGAAGTAGCAAATAAACTCAGTTGAAAATGAAGAGGAATGTATTCATGGGATTTTATAGCCAGATGAAACTATAGAAATACTCTAATCCAGTCCATTATTTTGCAAGAGAAAGTAGGCCTGGAGAAGTAGGCTGATTTTCCTAAATCAGCTAGTTGAAGATGGCTCAAAATAGAATCCAGCATCTGATAAATCCCAAGAAATTTGTCAATGGCACCATAACTACTAAGAAAATAATTAAATCTGTACTGCTTATTGGTAATATACTTGGTTCTAGTAATGATAAAGGATATTGTTGCTAAAATGGCATCTATGGTGATTAAAATAAAAGACAAAAAATGTAAAGGTTGGTTTCTAGCTGTATGAGGGGAGAAAAGTGAAAAAAAATGTTAAATTATGTAAAGACTTGGAAATTATTTTAAATAAACAGTTGCATATAATTAAACATTTTTCAGTGGCCTGGCTTTTTTATTTTTTTTTCTTTAGAAAAATTCAGTACACCTATAAGCTATGTGCTGAGTTATGGTTGTCTGTATTTGGATATCTAATTTCCTTTTGGTTATTGTCATGTCTGAAGACTTGGGTTTTGAAAACAAATTTTAAGTATTCAGTAGGTATGAAGGGTATTTATGTATATAAAGTACAAGGATAATTCAGTGTATGTGTAAATACAGCAAGTCTTCACTTTAACATCATTTATAGGTTCTTTGAAACTGTGAGCTAAATGAGGTGTAACAAAACCATTTTACCTTAGGCTAATTGATAAAAGCAACAGTTAAGTTTCTACTTTATATTTCTGGTCACAAAAACATCACTAAACTTCTAATAAAACCCCCAAAGCATTTTAATGTTGAGCATTGAAACAAATGTGAGTTATACATATATTTAAGGAAGATGAATAAAGGCAGTTCAGGGCTGTGGGTATCCAGGCAGCTAGGAGCCAGAGTCAGGACGCCCTTCCATTGTGCATACAGGTGTGTGTGCACACAGAGGGATAATGGAGACACGCCATTTCACCTGGTGCATATCTTTGGGATGTGGAGAAAAAAACCAAGAGTACCCAGAGAAAACCTACATGGACATGGGAAGAGTATACCAGGTACACAGACAGTGGCCTTGCCAGGAACCTTTTCTCTCATCAACTGAAGGAAATGATGTTATTCAAGGACTTACTGTGTGTGTTTCTACCACTAGATTTGACTACTTGATTTATGACTATTTGTGTGTACCTTCCCAGTCTTGATCCCTCTCCTTTCATGGCTAACCCTTTTGTATTTATCATGGCCTTACTTTTGCTATAGTAGTTTTATGATGTGTTCACATATCTGTAAACTACATTATTGGGTTGCACAACAAGTCCATAGAGATTTTTCCATAAGATTAAAGACACATTTTTCATTTTCACCAATAACATCATTGATTTGGATATTTTGAGTATGCAGGTATCTCCCGTGTGCTGTAACATTGTAATCTCAAGTAATGTCTCAGTTTGATCGCTATCAACGTCAACTGGCCTACCTGACCATGGAGCATCATCCAGTGAGAAACCTCCAGCACGAAACTTCGCAAACCACTTCAGACATGTTCAGTTAGTCACAGCACCTTCTCCATACACCGCACATATCTTTTGTTTCACTCGTGTTTTTACCTTTCCTGGGATAATAAAATATAATGTGCTGAAGATGTTGCATGTTTTCTTCCTTCTTCAACGATAAAGTGGCTACATAAAAATTCACCAATTCTGGTAAGTTTCTTAAAATGCACCCTGCTATGACAGCTCTCACAATACAATCTAACAAAATTATTTCAAATGAAGTTAAAAGACGACAAGTACTACTACAGCTATATTACAGAAAACAAATGAACCTTTTGGTCAACCCAGTATTTAACTTCATGCATGCTTAACTTTTTAAGTGGAATCATGCTGTATGTATCCTTTTACAATGCAATTTTCCACTTACATTACCCTTCTGAGATTAGACCATGTTGTATATAGTTAGGTTAGTTTCATTCACAACTCACACTTTAACTCTACATTGATGGACACGTGTTGTGGCCTTAGCTCAGTTGTGAACATTCTCCCTCATGTTTCATAACTATGTGTGGAAGAGTCTGTACATATGTAGGAGAATTACTGGGCCATGGGACATGTTTAGTAGATGGTGCAAATTTGTTTCCCAAAATAGTGTAACAATATATATTCCTTCTAGCAATGTTTAAATACTCCATGTTCCAGTTTTTCCATCTCCTTACCCTACAATTGGTGGTGATTTTTACCTATTTGATAGGAGCTTATTAAGAAGTTTTTAAATATATATATAATTATTACATTTTTATATTACCATTTAGTCCCTTATACTCTCCTGCCCACCAGCAATCACTACCCTATTGTCCATGTCATTGAGTCCTTTTTGTGTTCAATCCCTCCATCGCCTAACCCCCCCTCCACCAGCTGTCATATGTGAGTCCATCTCTGTTTTGCAGTTCAGTTAGAATCCACATGTGAGTGAAGTCCTATGGTATTTGTATTTCTCTGACTGGCTTATTCCACTTAGCATAATGTTCCACCCATACTGTAGCAAAGGGTAAAATTTTCATTTTTACAGCTGAGTAGAATTTCATTGTGTAAATATCCCATAGTTGTATCCACTCATCTATTGATGGACACTTGGGTTACTTCCATATCTTAGCAATTACAAACAATGCTTCAAAGAATATAGGGGTGCTTAGGTTCTTTTGAAATAGTGTTTTAGGTTCCTTCAGATATATTTCCAGAAGTGGGATTGCTGGGTCAAAAAGGAGATCCTTTTTTTTAAAGATTTTATTTATGTTATGCAGAGAGGAAGGGAAGAAGAAAGAGAGGAAGAGAAATATCAATCTGTGGTTGTCCCTCAAGGTCCTCCCACTGGGGACCTGGCCTGAAACCTAGGCATGTACCCTGACTGGGAATCAACCCAGTGACCCTTTGATTTGCAGGCCAGTGCTCAGTCCATTGAGCCACACCAGCCAGGACAGCAGATTTATTTCTAATTTTTGTAGGTATCTACTGCTTCCCACAGTGGTTGCACCAGTCTGCATTCCCACCAACAGTGCAAAAGGGTTCCCCTTTCTCTACATCCTCACCATGCTGTTTGTTGATTTATTGATGATACCC
>PVKM010040629.1:0-13292 GCA_004027735.1 Carollia perspicillata
ATTTGAAAACATATTTAAAGTAATACTTATATTTATTAAGTGACATCTCAAATCAGATAACTTGTTGGGAGGCAGAACAGATTAGCCTAGGGGATTCTAGATATTTGTCTCTAAGTAAATATTAGCTACAGGAATGAAACTAGGGAAAGGAAGTGTGATTTTAATTGAAAGTGAAACAAGAGCATGCAGCTTCTTTTTTATGAGCTGTGTTACTGAGTATGATTGAGCAATCTTGTTAGGGTTTTATTCCTGTCCCATAACTGTATCTTTGTTGTATAATTTCAAAAGCAAATTCCAAGGCAATTTAGATTAACGAAAATTATATGTTGGAGGTAACGACTTGGATATTTTGGGATGTTAAATAATCTAAACAGAACTATTTTTTTTCTCAAAACATGTAATATATGCATTTTTTTGAATTTTCTGTTTAAGTATGTGCATACATTATATAAAAGTGCTTGTACACACTTCATCATTTTACATTGCTGTAATTATTAGATAATAAATTGCAATATTCCAGATTTTTAAACTTGCTCATTCTAAAGAGAGCCCAATGTTAGATATCTAAATTGCAATATATATATTGCCAATGAAACTGATGGCCTCTTATCTGATTAATATACTTTATTTTGTTGTTCTAAATTCTTTCAAAAGTTATCTGAGACGGCTTACATCAGAGGAGATGGGAAAATAACATGAAAAGGACTTGATGCTGAAAAAACATAAAATAATAAATGAGGCATAGGAAGACGGCAAGGGGAGACACTTAGTATTCAGGCACAGTAGCTGATGGTGGACATGCAAATACGTAAAAGTTTGGGCATCCTAGTAAGGATAAGGGGATTGATATCTTAATAGTGGTGTTTCATTTATGCAATTTCCCGTTTTGCAGACACAAATGGAGGTACCCCGGGGCAGTGGTGATGGAGAAGGATTTAAGTTACCATCGGCTGGACACCAGAGCCATTGCTCCTACCCCTGAACTGCGATGACAGCCTCCTCCCAACCCTTCTCAGTAATGGCCTTGTTTTGACTTGCTGTACTATGTAGCAGGTAGCTAATAGAGACCCATGTTTGATGAAATCCTCACAGTTGTCAAAGACATTTCTGGAAATATATTTTAATCTCTCAATTGTCTTAGAGTATTATGGCCTCAGAAAATTAAAGTTTAGAGATCTTGAAAGTGATATATGGTGAAGGTCGCATGTCTATGTGGTGACTGAGATATATTCATTACATTTCTGATCCTGGGGAAAGTATCTTATTAACAGGAATAAACACACTAATGGCATCAGCCTGATAATCAGCTGGGAGATCTTTCTGTACCAGGCCACTTTATCTACATGGTCGAGGGTGTTCAGTGAAAAATAAGCCCAGGCATGTAGATTAGAAAATGA
The DNA here is from genome assembly GCA_004027735.1 of Carollia perspicillata. Taxonomy (NCBI): domain Eukaryota; kingdom Metazoa; phylum Chordata; class Mammalia; order Chiroptera; family Phyllostomidae; genus Carollia; species Carollia perspicillata. The sequence goes on from PVKM010040629.1 coordinate 1,398, forward strand.
CTACTTTTTCAATGCCCAAAGAAAAGATTTATTACATAAAATGATGTCAAATCAAATAGGAATAAAAGGAAGAAAGGCTGTCCCTAAAGTTTGATATAGATAAGTCTAGTCGTCTTCTGAATATCTGAAACTTAATATGAAAAAACTACCTACTTAATCTAGGACTACATAGCAATTCTCTACTCCTCCTCAGTATACCTTCTCTTTTTTCCATTGTATAAAAAGATCACCAGAGTTGACAAAAGCCAGAGAAAGTGATTTAGTATACAGAAATATAAACTGATATCTTTTCAAACCCTCTGTACAAGACTGGCTAGACAATTGTGGGGCCCAGTGTAAAATGAAAATGTAGATCCCTTCATTCAAAAATTATTAAGATATTCAGAAAATGACAGAACAGCATTCAACTGATCACTGTGTCCTGGGTGACTGACTGTACAGGTTGTAAACCCACACAACGGGCCCTGCTCCAGACTGAGTTTTTTCTTATTAACTAGGGCTTGTATTATACACACACACTCCTTTCCCTATGCACTTTCCACCTTATAAAACAGACACCTTTGGTGTCAGGAGGTTGCATAATTTTCCAATTAAAGAATGTAAAGTCGCATTCAAATTTGCCATGTAAAGGTCACAGAATTTAAAAAGCGATTATAGGTCCTTATCTCCCCATCACTATAATTCAACCCTCTACATCACACCTAGTTTGCTTTAACTTACCACGTCCTTACAGCCCAGACACTGGAATTTCCTTAATCTGGATCTCTCTTTTCCTTTACCTAAGGTCACTCTTTTATTTCTTACCTTCAAATCTCTTGTACCTAAAAATATGTATCTTGTTTCTAGAAACATGCATCTTACAGATGTTCTCAAGACAGCTTTTGACTCTGTTAAATGATTACATTTGTATGTATTCTTGAATAACAAAGTTTCTTGGGGAAGGAAATTCAGAGGCACATGGAATCTACCATTAAGACTTTTCGTAGTGGGGCACAAAACATGGAATCCCTGTAATAATCCTTTATGACATAAACTTCAAATAACTAAAGGATATAGTAAGAGGAAATTATCCTTGTCTGTATTGGATTCTAATAAACTTTTAAAAAGTAGCACATCAAAAGTAATAAAAATAAGAATGCCACTGCCACCTAAGAAGCAGAAAGTTGAAGAGTGCATTATTCCTGTTATAACATCAAAACAATGTCAAATAATGAAACTTTATTCATCATGACACTGTTTTCTACAACATCTCAGAAATCATACAGTATAATTAATAGAACTAATTCTTTATAAAATTAGTAGGATACAAAGTTAATACACAAAAATAAGGTTATTTTAGTAATAAAAATTGGAAATTAAATTATTAAAACACTATTTAGCCCCAAAAGACATAAAATACCTAGATATAAATAAAAAATATGTAAAATATAAGATTCTGAAAACTAGAAAACACAGGTCATTCAAAGAAGACCTAAGCAAATAGAAATACATGAAGGGTTTATGGGTTGCAGACAATAATAAGACGACAAATGTCCTCAAATGGATCTATAAATTCAACTATTTTTCTCTATTGTTTTCTTCTATACTACTTTTCATTTATTTTGTCTCTAAAATGTGTAATTCCCTTTCCTCTGCTTGTCTTGAGTTTAGTTTGCTCTTCATTTTTTAATTTCTAAAAAGGAAAAGTTAAGTTACTGATTTCAAACAATGCTTCTTTTTAAATATAGGCATCATTAACTATAAATGTCAGTATATACTCATCTATATCCATGTATTCATTTTAAAATCCAATATTACTTTATTTATTTTGTCCTTCAACAAAACTCATGAGACATTAAAAGAAACAACCCAGTATACCCCATGTACATGGGAAAAACCAAACCAATAGAAACACTCTGTGGAACCCAGATATTAGATTTATTAAGCAAAATCTTTAGAGGAATGATTATAAATATATTCAGTTGAGTAATAAATGTAGAAATGATATCTAGTCAATTAGATAATATCAAAAGTAGATAGAAATTATAAAAATATAAATTCCTGTGCTGAGACGTACAATAACTAAAATAAAATATTTGCTAGAGGAACCCGGAGTCAGATTTGAACAGGTTGAGAAAGAATCAGTTAACTTGAAAAATGGTCAATTACGATTATCTTGGAAGTGGATCTGAGGAGCAGAGAGGAAGAGAAATGAAGAAATGTGAACAGAGTCTCAAAGGTTAGCGGGAAGCCATCAAGTATCCCAACGGGTGTGTAACAGGAGCCTCAGAAGGAGAGGAGGTAGGGCAAGAGAAAGGTAAAGAATATTTGAAGAAATAATGCCTAAAAGCTTCATAAATTTGAAGATAGAGTTATCTACACATCCAAAAGATCAAATAAGATAAACCCAAAGATATCTGCACTTAGACACATCACAATGAAATGGTCAAAAACTAAAGACAAAGGGAAATCTTTAAAGTAGGAAGAGAGAAGCAACTCATTATCTCGCACAAATGATTCTCAATGGCATTAACAGCTGATTTACCTAAAGAAACATCTGATCGTCTGGAGGCCTGAGACACAGGATATGTATTCAGTGTGCTGAGAGAAAAAGGTTATTAACTAAGGATTCTATACTGCCAAGAACTCTCTTTTTAAAAATGAAGAAGACATTGAGACATTCCTAAATAAACAAACACCAGGAGAATTCATTGCTATCATGTATGCTCTATAAGAATAACGGCAGGAATCTTTCAGGATGAAATGAAAATATACATGTGAGTACCTTGAATCTACAGGAAGAAATAAAGAAATAAATAAGGGTAAGAAATGGACTCAAAACTCCTAAAGGAAAACGTATTCATTATGACCTAGAATTTGGCAAAAGATTCTTATCGAAAGCATAGGCTGAGAACAGTAGCATATGCAACAGAAGACAAAAAGGGGACCTTGGATTCCATAAAAATGAAAAAGGTTAGAGCTTCAAAGAACAGCATCACTAAAGAGAACAAACAACTCTCAGGCTGGGGAAAAATGTTTGCAGATACATCCAAACTGGGATTTGTGTCCAGATTGTTAAAAGGACTCTTACAACATAATGATAAAAAGACAAAAAAAAAAATTAAAAATCAAGTAAATAATTTCCATAGACAATTCTCCTGAGAAGACATATGAATGGCTAATGAGCATAAGAAGACACACTCAACATCATTAGTCATCAGAGAACTGTAAATCGAAACCACAATTAACTATAACTTCACACCATCTAAAATGACTAGAATCCTAAAACACATAATACCACGTGTTAGTAAGGATGTGGAGAAATTAGAATTCTTACGTATTGCTGATTGGAATGTAATATTTTATAAACTGTACCTAGTTTGGAAGTTTTGTCAGTTCTTCAGAATGTTTAACAAAAGGTAACTATATGACCCCAAAATTCTACTCTAGGTATCTACCAAAGAAACATGAAAACACATGCCTGACATTACAACAAAATGCCTTATTGCCCCCAGACTCACTTACGTCACACATCGTGAAACTTTACTTCTTAAATTGTAACAACCGTATATTAAGACTTGTTCTTTGACATCAGGATGCTAAGACAGTCCCATTCCCATTGTTCCAGAAGACAAAGCTTGAAAAATGAAATACCCAGATGTAAAAACAAAGAGCCCTGTCCAGGTGGCTCAGTTGGTTGGAGTGTTGTCTCCCACACCAAAAAGGTTGTGGGTTTGATTCCCAGGCAGAACACACACCTGGGTTGCAGGTTCAATCCCCAGTTGGGGCACATACGGGAGGCAACAGATGTTTCTCTTTCATATTGATGTCTCTCTCTCTCTCTTCCCCCCTCTCCTTTTCTTCTCTCTCTCTGAAATTAATAAATATGCTTTCAAGTAAGGATTTTAAAAAATAAGGAAAAACAAAAGCAGAAAATTGGCCAGTGTCCTCTTTCCGTATAACATACAATCGGTTCCTTAAACAGTATTAACGTGGTTTATCTGGCAGATGTTAAAAATAGAAAATGTTTTTCAAGGTTTACTATGAAATCAAATCATAGATTCAATTTCCAGCAAGTTCAAGGAATAAAAAGTCCTGCTTAGTACAAAAAAAACTTCTGGGAAAATATATATACTTACATCCATAATACATTATAAAATCACATATAAGACATTTCATTCATTTATTTATTACACTGTCAGTTGAGTTACAGAAATAAATAAATGCTTAGACACTCTTTACTGGGCCTTTTTATAAAATGTCTGAATAAGTCTTGCTTTTGGTAGCAAGGGTAAACCTTATTTATTTGGATTTGCTTTTTTTCTAAGAAAACTATCATTTTAATTTTGTATTTTAAATAAATATTTTCTTTCTTTCCATAACCTCTAAAAGGTCTGATTAAAAATCCTTTATTGATCTAAGCAAAATGAAAATAGTGAAAATTAATTGTTAAATTCTTTTAAGTGCTTCTTTTGAGTTATTGCTATGTTTCTTGAGGATAAGAAGTAGGCTATTTAGTAAATTTCTCAAAAATACAAAACTATTCCCTGTCCTTGTCAATTCACCATCAGAGCACATGCCTAGGCTCCAGGTTTGTCATGGTCAGGGGCCTACAGGAGGCAAACAATTGATGTTTCTCTCACATCAACATGTCTGTCTGTCTGTCTCTCTCCCCTCACCCTTGCTCTTTCTCTAGAATCAGAAAAATAAACTTAAGAAAAAGACAATGATGCTTTTTAAGAAAGAGTTCAGCTATGTAGGTTTGTACTATACAGATACATAGTAGGTGTTAATAAAGTTTACTTAGTTAATTAATTCTCCAGACAAATTCAAGGTGTGGATTTTACTGATACAAATTTATTTCACTTTGCTATGATCATTAAATGGGTCTTAAATGTTGATAGTTCTACTTTTAAACACTGTGTGAAGTGTTTAAGTAGTATGGGTGGTTAAAATAAAAGGATTTTTTTTGCAAAATTATTAGCTTCTGAAGTAGAGAAATACATAGAGAATTCAAAATAAAAATCCAAACCCTCTCAAAGCTCAAGGGTAATGCCCTTCACCTTTAAAAGATTAACAATTCATGGCCAATGTGAATCTGGCTTTTCTAGTTGCCCTCACTCTTCTGATTCTTTTATTTCTCACATTCTCTTGAAGACTGGAGTAGCTTTCACACAGAAAAAAAAATGTCTATTTTCCAATATAGTGCTCAGTATTTCAAGTCTTCTCCCTGGAGATTCAGAAATACCCACGATTTCAGGGAAAAAAAGATCAGAGATCACCTCCCAAAGCATCCACCAGACCAGTAATTGAAGTAGAACTCTTGTCTCCCCCAAAGTAGCTGGGGGACAGTACACTTCAGTAGAAAAAATAGTAGGCTAGTTGTCAAGGGACATGAGATCATATTTCAGGTCAGAAATAATAGAATTTGTTTCTTTATCTCAGCACTTTTTTTAAGCTTTTATTGGCAGGGGATAATATTTCTATTTTGTCAAAACAGATTGTTTTAGTAGGAATATCTGCAACTATCACGAATGTGAACACATAGATACTAAGAGGTTTAATATTATGCTAATTAACTTTTGGGCTTTCAGAATCACTCTGTTCTACTACTCTGAGGCATTCATCACAGGTTTAGCTTTTCTGGCCTAATCATTCATGAACATCAGAGGGCTCTGGTGGACAACTGTGCTCTTTTTATTTGCAGATAATTAAAATACATTCCTTCTGATCTAAGTAAAGAAGGAACTTATGGAAAGGACATTTAAAAATCATGCAGTTAATGGGGAGTTTGAGGGATGATCTCAGAAAATGGGAAGAGTACAGGCACACAAGTTCACACCACCGAACCAGTCCACTGAGGAAACCAGTGTCACCAGGAGAAACCAAGTCGGCAGGTTGCTCCCTCGTCACTGCTTTTCCTGGAATCTGGATGTGCTGGCTGCCCTGGGCATCCTCCTGAGTCCATCGTGTCTGCCTCTCCCCTCACCAGCTGTTATTTGGGAGCTCTGGCCAGACAGAGACAGGTATCTAAGTCTGCGCTGCCCGAGGGCCTCCTGCTGAATGTATGATGCCTGAAGCCATGAAAATGATATTTTTTCTCAATACAGCATCCACCTTGTTGCATAATTACCAGAAGAAATACATTTTGTCTTCATTTGTGGTTGCTAGTGACAAGTTAGTGTCCAAACTGCAAAGATATTAAAATTAAAATAGCTTTAAAGTCATTGAATGGTGGTTACATATAAACTGGCACATAATTTATTAACATAACAACATAAGTTCGGTAAAGCAATTTGTTATAGATGTACAAAAAATGGCATGTTTTAGTTCAATAAGGGTAATAATTCTTTGAGCTATAAAACATTTAGAAGAAAAAATGCTGTTCATCCACTTTCCATTTTGAATAGACCAGAATGCAATTCTGTCTTCCTCCTTCATTAGTATTTGCCCGAATAGCAAATCATTTTAATAGACATAAGGGTTAAATATAAAATAGATGTATTACTCTTTGCCTTCTGAATATAATTTCACCCTGTTTACTTAGAGGGTAAAGTACTTAATATGTAGGGAAAATTTATTTAGCACTGGTGTTTTTAATAATTAGATCATGATACATGCATGTATAGGTAAAACTTAGGTTGTGCCATGCAGCTAACGGCACTTTTCTAATAAATAATATGGCATCTCTTCCAATAAGTATGGAAAGGAAAGGAGTGGAGGACTGAGGGACACGGCAGGCCTTGGAGGGTTCAATAGAGATTAAAAAGGACTTTCTACCATGCCATATACAACAGAAAGGAAAGAAATTCAGGAAGGAAATACAGACAAACATATTGAATTCCCATCTGGCTAATTTGAGAAAAACAGTGTGAATAAGGATAGTACCTTGGTTGGAAGTAGGCTAAATGGGTAATCGTTACCTTGTAATACGTACTTTGCTGGATGTGTGTAAGTAAAGATAACCAACCAAAGACACCGCGCCAGTGCTGGAGGCAGAGGTGGGCGTCGGGGGGAGATAACAGCGTTGAGAAGGTAAGTCCCGATCATCGGCTTTTTGTCAGGGGAGCCCTAAGAAAGCTGAAAGACTGAAAAGAGAAGTCCTCATGATATCATTTTTGCCCCACTCTGGATATGAAATGCCAGTGGATTAGGTAAATAGTTTTGGCAGGGTGAAGTCACATAAGAATGTTCAAAGTCCACATATACAGTTGGCTTTATCTCAGATATTTATCATACAGAATTTTCTGTTACTAAGAGTTTGAATATGTTTTTTAATAGGTCATTACATTTTTGGCCCTTCCTAGAAATGCTGAGGAAAAGGAAATGTGATACCTAAGATAATAATAAGAATTCAAAAAATTAATCTACTAGAGTAGATTAATGTTTATCAGAACTTTAAAGTATGATATTGTGACCATACTTTCATGAGTTAAGAGGGGACTTCAAACTAAAGTTAGGACTCATTCACGGCTAGAGCATACTCAGTAAAAGGCAGTAAAACATGCCATATGTTCCCACGGAGCAGGACCTCCCCAGGTAGAAAGCAAGGGGCAGTGAGAGCAGGAAAACAGGCAAACCACTGGAACCAGAACTAGGCCCCCGGTAAAGGAACTGATGTGTCCTAACTGCAGAGGACTTTTTTTTTTTTTTTTGCATTCTGCAGTGAGAAAATATTTTTCTATTCCTGGCATTCTGAGGCACCCATCATTGCTGGTATTCAAGTTGTGCTTACCAATGGGCAATAGCAAAATTTTTGCCTTCAGGAAGCTCTCAGTGAAAACCAGATAAAATAAATGTTTTGTGACGTGCATTTCCTCTTTCTTTTTCTATTAGTGCTGATGTTAGACTCCATCACTACCATTTAGTTGATTACAGAACTTAAAACTATTCAGATCTGATCCCTGGAAATTCTCATCATCAGGATCTTTTTATTGCCCCAGGAAAGGATGTTGCTGTTAACAGCTTTTGCCCTTGACTAAGGTGTAAGGTGACACTCAAATTTGGCATTGCAGGTCCCTAGACTACTTATATTCTAAATATGCTTCAACCAATTAACAAACCAAAGAATTTCAATTTATCTAGATTTGTTTTATCTTGTTCCTTTTTCTCACAGTCTGAAGTAAATGTAAAAAAATGAGAACAAACAAAAACCCAAAACGAAATTAGTGGCCAAGTTGAATTGCTGCATTTTAGAGAAGGCCATGACTTTACTGAAGTGTGATATACATACAGAAAGTTTACAGTTCAAATACTGTGATTCAAAATGACAGCAGCTATGTAATCCCCATTCAGGTCAAGATACGTACAGAACATGCTCAACATCTCAGAATGATTACTTAGGCATGATCCAATGCCAAGTAGTTTTGACTAACCTTGAACTTAATTGAAGTGGATATCAAATGTCCACTTTGATGTCTGGTTTCATTCATTTATATGTCCATGAGACTCATTTATGTTTTATTTATTGCAATAATTTGCTTTTGTAATTGTTGATAGTACTCCAGTGCAAAAATATGTGATTGTATTATAATTATCCATTTTATCAATAATGGAATTTGAGTAGTTTATATTTTTAATTATAGAAAATTCTTCAATGAACATTCTTGTACATTCTGCTACACATATATAATGCACAGAGAGTAGGCATATGCCAGCTCTCACAGGCTTTGACAGTCTCCCAACGTAATTGTTCAACATTGATTATGCCAATGTACGAGAGATCAATGGCTTCTCATTTTTACCTGCACTTTATATTTTAGTATCTTTGTACTTTATACCCTCTCCAACCTTTATTTATTTTTGATCAAAACATTTTTGATCAAAACACTTATTTTCTTGACAAAAAAAATTTCTAAACAAACCATACATTTTGAATGTGCAGAAGTGGACTACTAAAGGAAATGACCCAAATATGACAGAACAAATATAGAGTAATGGCTGAAGAGTAAAGAAGTAGTATGTATCTTTTGATGAACTTTGGAACAAAGAATATCCCTTGTTGAAGGGCATTAAAAAAAAACAAACAGAGACTACAAGTCTACCCAAGATAAGATACAGCGTATTTTCCTTCCGTTTTGTAGAAAACAAGGTTCATTAAGGGATTTAACATTTCTCCATATGAGATTTAAACAGAAAATATATCCTTTATTGTTCTTTTTAGTATAATAAGATGCATAGACATATTATCTATAATTTTATACTTAAGTGTATGACCGAGATATTAAAAGTAGTCTCCTGTTACATTTTTTCATGAAGCCTATTGTCTTTCTAAGATAAGACAAATATCCATATTACTTTTAACAATGAACATTCTGAGTTTTCCAAAGTCCAAAACATTGGAAATATTTGATAAAAGTGAAAATTTGAGTTTAACTCACATTTACAGAAAATGAGCAGACGTTGGAATAAAACCACAACAGGAAAAAAAAAACCTGATAGGTTAAGAAATGTTGGAGTTTAATAACATTTTAAACTTTGGCAATATATAACCAGAATGTATAAAAAGATACAATCTACTATTGGTATATAAAAAAGAAGCACTATTTATTTTTCTATGTACAAAATTGTGATATCAGCATTTGTCTCTTATTAAGGTAAGAATAAATTGAACACAAGGGAAATATCCTCCAATTTAAATGTAATATATTTATGTTCTATTGAAAGATATTAATGACAAAGTAGAATAGTACAAAGAGAAATTCCTTTGAGAGAAGAGTAATTATAAGTAGTGAGAATAGTTAAGACTTAACAGTGACATTTGAGGGGATGGGAACTAGCAGGCAAGTCTCTGGGCTGGGCCTTGAAGGAGTGGATTCTATTTTTGTGCCACAAAATACTGTGTGACCTTGAGCAAGCTGCACAAGTTCACTGTCTCATAATTTTCCATAAGTATAATGAGTTTAGTATTACTTGTTCCTTCATTCTAAAGATTGATTGAAATGATCTTTCAGAAGAGTGATTGTGTATTAATCTCATTATAATTATTTTTAATATTTCATGTCTTCTCTATTGAATACTTGTGTGAAAATACTTCAACAAGGCTTTCAAATAAAGATTTACACTAATATGCTGTGGCTCTCATAAATGATAAGAATTGATGTTCACCTTAGAACTTGTATAACTAATAATAGGACCAGCCATGAACGGTCTATACAGCAATTTTGCTCATTAAATTAAACATTTCATTCCCCCAATTTTATGCTTCATGGAAATTACTTTTCTGCCTAATCAATTCTGTCATCAACTGAGCAATTGACTTGCCCCTGGGTGTTGATTTGTCATGAGCATTAGTTTTCCTGCTAAGAGATTAAATACTGAAGTTTTTTTAATCTATATTTCTGCAAATATTTTTTTCATAAGGAATCAATTACAGTAATGATTTGACCACTTAATTATTTACAGAGCTTTCCATAATGCGCCTTATTTAATGTTATTTTCCTTTATAAAAGTAAAGACATTGACTCATTAATATTATAATAATGATTAGTTTTAGAATATTCTTAACATTTAACATTTTAAAAGATATATGCTTTGTCACAAAAGAGAGGGTGACTCTACAAGACATCAACCCTGAAGCTTGATAGTTGTATGAAAACAGGTCCAGTCTTGTTCAATTTTACATATATTTGTTTGTTTTGTTCAAAATATTAATAGATTAATAATGTTTATACCTCAGAACTTCTTCAGTATTTATACACAAATTGTCTGACTCATTCTAGGTAGAAAAAAGTTTTCCTTTAAAATACTAATTTTAGAATTAAAAGATGTCTCTACTTACTAAAGAGTTTAGAATGAAATTCAGGTCTATTCTTGATTTCTGTATATTGTTATTAGTATTGAACTATATTCATTTAAAAATTTTTGGAGGTAAATATTACTCTTACTCAGCATGTTTTCTGTAATGTGTAACATATCGTCTGATGACAAGTAACCAGTAACTGTGTGAGTGGAGAGTGAATAGATACATGCATTTCCAGGTCTGATTACAACTGACATGTTCTAAAGTCACAGAGAACCTGCTTTCTTTACAATTGACTTCCTAGGATTGTGATATTTTAAAACTCCTAGCATGGCTTCCAAATAGTATGCTATTTTAAAAGAAGAAAAAGATGAGTCATAGACCTTTTTAAAAAAATTGAAGATATCTGCAGAAGAACTATTTATTAATTTCCACCTTCCCTTAAATTCTGGATGATTATATTTCATGAACACCCAGATATTTAACAGAAGTCACTTCACTCAATCTTCAAAACAACCAACTATATTGTATAAAATCTCTGTGTCTCTTCTCTCCTCCCTCCCACCTCCTCTCTCTCTCAAAGAAGAAAAAGGACAAGAAGAAGGAAGTGGAAGAGGAGGAAGAGGAAGAGGAAGAGGAGAGGGGGAAGGGGAATTTAGACAACTCACAAATCACACGGAAGAAAACTTGCATGAATCCAATTAAACCTCGGGGCCATCTTACTAAAAAGCCAAGCCTATTTTCATTTTCCTTAACCTTCTTTCATATTCTTCCCTGGACTTTCAGAATTGTTATATAATGTACACTATTGGAGGCAGTAATCTCTGCAAGTTTGCCAAGTCACCTGCCTTTTAAAATCAAGAGTGAGACAAGGAGATGATTATTTAAAAAACTATACAGGAGTATAAATAGATCTAAGCTGGATTACAATAAACTTTCACATCATCCTTTGCACACTGACATAGGACGTTAGCGCTGAACTGAAATTCTGACCAGCATGCATTTCATGACTGCCAATGTTAATCCAGACAGCTTGACAGCAAAAAGAAAAGTGGGCAGTGTGTCCTGAATTTAGAGATCAGGGAAAATCACAGGCTGAGACACCAACTGGCTCCTCCTCCACTTCCTATACAAATAACATTAAAATTAACAGTAAGTGAAACTCTATGTGTATA
>PVKM010040630.1:0-13405 GCA_004027735.1 Carollia perspicillata
CATATTTAAATGTCAGCACCAAATACAATCCAAATTTCCTCTCCCCAAATCCCAAATCCCTGTACTACCTGTCTCTAAAACATACTTGCTTTCTTATCCTTATTTTCCCTTTCCTGCACACTTCACACCAATGAAATTGAGTTATCATCTATCTTCTTGTTATACTTCCTGCCTTCTGTTTTTGTATGCTGTTCATCTGGAATGATAATTCACCCTATTATTTATCTCTTTCTTAATTCTCATTTTCATGGTCCATTTAATATATTTTTCCCTAGTCCCTGTCATAGTTCTCACAGTCGAATGCAATCTTAACTTTTCTGAACCCCGAAGCACTCTGTGAGGGGCAGTGTTGGCATCGGAAGGAGCCATGCACGCTTCCTATGAGGAAAGTGCTCCTTGCTCTCCAGGAGTGCGGAAGGAATATTTATAAAAGAAATCAGAGCACGGATGAGTGAACGAAGTGGTCACCAGGCATAGGAGGTGGTAGTTAACATAGGTATCAAATTCCAAGTTAATACTAATAGTTGACGGCACACCATTTTATTTTTTTTCTTAAAGGTTATATTGAGGATGTCATGTATGGAACCCATGTTCATTCCCAATATTTAGCCAGTCTTTTAAAAACATCTTAGTTTTCAGTTACAGTTGACATTCAATGTTATTTCATATTAGTTTTAAGTATACAGTATAATGGTTAGACAGTGTTTCTTAAATCTCTGATTTCTGCATTTAAGCTCTCATTTATTTTATAGGACCATTGTTGCTTTTTGATACCATATTGAACTACAGTGAAAAAAAGAAAGTATTAGCAGGGTATTGCTATGGCACATGTGACATTTTTCCTCTTCCAAGCAGCCAATTCCTGATCTATAATTACTATGAAAATGTTAACAGTAGGCTTTTGGGTTTTTGCCATAAGTCAAGAAATTAGCTACCCTAAGACAAGCCTCCAAAGCTAGGTAAAGGATTTTCCCTGCTTTTTAAAAAAAATCTAAACCTAAACTTCCTAATTTTGGAGTGCTAAGGAAGAAGAAACGTTGGTAAACTGCCATTAAGATGATTAATTCGTTCACTGTATATAAAATTATGTAAAGGGGAAATTTATAGTTTTTTTTTCTGTAAGAGCATGTGTTAAAAGGAAACATCAATCTGATTTTATAACAAAAATATAATGTTAAGAACAATTATTTGGGAAAAACATTGAAAATACACTGATATTCTGAGATATATAACATGCGGTTTTATCTTATGAATTAAAATATTAGACTTTTTTATCTCAAATGAAATTAAAATTGTAATTTCTCATGTAAATTTATATTTCTTTTTAAACTTGTAATCTTATGCATTCGATTTAGGAAAATCTAAAATACTAATAAAACACAGCAGATTTATAATCTGTATCATAGATTAATGTTACTTGCAAAAGATGACAACTGCTGTTACTGGCTGTTTCATTTTTTTAAACTATATGAATACATTAATAGCAACAGATACAAGGCCAAAACCAAGAATTGTAACCACTATCTATTGTGTGGTTTGCATAACTCTGTTATGCTTTTCTATTTTCTTAAAACAGTATTTAAATTCCCATCTTAGAAGACGTCTTCAACCAACCATCTTGGAAGCAGTATCTACTCCCATAAAATCAAAAGCAGAAATTAGGCCTTTGAGGACCTAGTTTGAAATCAAGTCATGTGCTCCAGTTGCTGGAATATTATCATAGCATTTTCTAGTATGGTAGATAGGATTCCAGCATTTTGTCATTATAATAAAAAATCAAAGTATGTGAATCATGCAATCTGAGGCAATGCTCTGAGGTCAGAGATTTTCAACTGGGCCACAAGAAATTTTAGTCGGGGCCACTGACCTCTTTTCCCCGAGATTACCAAATTACAACAGCCAGCGGCCAACACAGACAGCAATAGCTGTCCGGCATGAATGAATGAAAATCATACCTATTTAGTCAGATCAGCAAAAACATATAACAATATTTTTTGGTGTGCTGCAGAATTTTAGTAGTTAGTTTACATGTCCCCCGGGATGAAAAAGCTTGAAAATTGCTGCAGCACATGAACGCATTCATGTGACGAAATGTCATCTTGAAATTTACAGTGTTTTATGGTACTCAACTGCTTATTAACATCATTATGTGGTATTTTATATTTAGTATTCTTCTGTAAAATTTTTAAAGACTCCAGAATTAAATGTTAATTTCTTAGGATTTTAGGATCCAAAGGTTTATAATAAAGTTAAATATAGTTCTATTAAAACCGTGATGTTTTGATTTATACTTGTGTCAGTTCACAACCTAGGGAGATCCCCCCAGGTGAAATTCAAAAACTGTACCGCATCCTCAGAAGGCAAGGAGAGATTACAGAAAGAAGCAGACCCCTCCAGCTTGGTAGGTGGTAACTTTGTTAAGGAAGGGAGCTTGCATATGAGGCTTGTCTTGGGCATCAGCAAAATGAGTAGATTTTTGCACCTCACCAACAGTATCTTAAAAGTTTATATAGAGACCGTATTGGGTTCAGTCATATACATTGTGCAGATGGTCTCAACAATACGTTACTCTGAGGGCCTTGAAATGGCTCCTGGTATGGGAACATGGGCAGACAGAACAGGGGAGTGGTGGGGAGCCTCAGGTTGCCCTGGTACAGCTCTCTCAGGTCTGTTGGCTGTCAGCCCTCTCCACGACCTCCTCTCACAACTTGACATTGAAATGCATCATGGAGGAAAGGAGATTTTTATTTTATTCATTATATTAAATAAATAGTTCTGGTAATAGTGTTTATGTTTTAAATTAAAATTCCTATTTCTTGTTTAACATTAAACAAACAGATACTAGTGAAAAAAAACAAGGCAATAAAATGTTTTCGCTAAATATTTAAGTTTTCTAAATCTTTTGGAGAGCTACTTTTGCAATATCACTTGGAACATTTTTTTGAGATTATCACTAATTGCATTAAGTGACATGAAGAAAATAGAATAAATACTTAAAGAATATCTTCATATAAACAGCAGAAAGGATTTAAAAATGATCCTAACTTTTGAGTATATTATATTATAGCTATAATGGCAAAAACTATACATAGTTATTTCAAATTCTATTTAATGAAAATTTGTTACACAAAAATGATCAAATGATAAGTATAGAGGAAGCAAATTTAAAAGTGATCACAAAAGTGATTTTGTGATCTAAGTATTGTTTGGAAAATAAGTCATAAAAGAAGATAGATTTGGGTGCCATTTTATAGGTATGAGACACGATGGTAAAATAATACCAAAGTGAACATTTTCTTAGGTATGATTTTTTTCTATATGAAAATACTCAATTACTTCTCTTTTTCCTATATACCTTTAAACATTATACAAAATGATAAGTAAGGCTACAGGTAGGTTTTTATTGTTACTATTGTTATACTGTTAATTGATGCAACTATTTCATCAGTGGTAAGAATAGAGATAAACGAAGTGGCTGTTTATTTTCTTTTCTTTGTTTTTAAAGATATTTATTTATCTTTAGAGGGGAAGGGAAGGAGAGAAGGACAGAAATATCAATATATGGTTGCCTCTCATGCATCCCCTAGCTGGGAACTGGCCTGTAACCCAGGCATGTGCCCTGACTGGGAATTGAACCATGACACTTTGGTTCTCAGGCCCACGCTCAATCCACTGAGCTACACCAGCCAGGGCTGGCTGTTTATTTTCAATTAGGTATTTTGGAATTATACAGGCGGTCCTGCCTATCTTCTTCTGTACCTCATTGTGATTTTATGTGACATAGAATGTGCCTTTACACAAATGTAAGAAAAAATTAACACATATAAACAGTTCATATTACACCAACAGTAAAAACTAAAAATAAATCATTTTCTTGTATTAGTGGGTGAATTTATTTCAAATAGCTGCAGGGCAAGGGCTGGGCTATTTCCCTAGCGGAAAACGGAGAACCAGTTTTGCCTTACTATTGAATTGGATTCTGTTTCGCATTATCTGTTTGTAACAATAACCCCTTAGTATGTTGTTAAAATTTAAGAGAGCCTAAGCAACTGGAAGAATAGAAAATAGACTCCTTGAGGTTGACCCCTGACTCTATCACTTTGTGCTAGATTAGTTTGAATTCCGGCTCTGACACTTAACTACTAAGTGACCTTGGGCAATTTTTCTTTAGTCCACATTTTCTGACTGTGTAAAAAGGGGATGATATTAACACCTACTGAATAATGTTGAATGGGGGGTTATGTGTTGATACATATGAAGGTTTTAGTTCACTTCATTACCATATATGAAGTACATAAAACATGTTAGTCATTATTTCTACGATCAGTGGCTATCATTGCTTAAATTTAAGTGGAACTTAAAAATATTCATTGTTTGACAACTGAATCCCACTTAAATTAAGTATGTTGTCTGAACTGCATAGGATCTGCCATTTTCCAAGAAGTTATAGATATCCATTCAATAACAAATATTATCAGATACTAAGAGAAATACTTAGAGATTGAGAGCGCATTGCACTTACCGACCGACGTGTGCTAGAGCTAATCACATAAATTTATAAGTCTGTAGCCCAGCTTGTAAAATTAGGACAATATTTGCTCTTTCAGGAAATCAGAGCGTTGTTACAAATATGAAATGATCAAATGCACATGAAAACACTTTGGAAAAGTAATAAATCGATAAAGTACCTATAGTATTTCAAAAACAAACATTCTTCAACTGTGTATATATTTAAGTCTCTCTGGTCTAAATATAAACGTTTATGTTTTAATATTTATAAAATGTATAATCATTGAGATAAAAAATATATCAAAACAATGAGGAAAAGTCCTCTTTTTCTCTAAATAATTGTGTGTGCCCTTTTAAGCCCGCCACTGGAGACATGCCATCTTTTCCCTGAAGAATCCTTATTGAAGGGACTGACATGCTGAAGAATGATTAGAATCTGTTGTGACAAGGGAAGTAAGATAAGTACATGCAAACTACATCTTGCAAGGGGAGGTGATTCAATGAAAGTGTTATGGAGAGTCCATGACACATTATCTAGACTTTGATAGATGAGTAGAATTTGCCATTTGGACGAAGGGAAGAAAGCGAACCTGTCAGGGATTCACATGCACAAAGTATGGAGGTGTGAAAGGACGTGGGAGGTGTCTACTACAAAAAATTATGTATGGCATAAATATAGAGTGAATGATAGGGAATCATTGAAGATGAGACACACAGGCATTAGAACCAGAATTGAAAGGTATTTCTAAAACCAGCTAAGCAGATTGTTCTTTATGGACAATGCAGGGTTCCTGTAGTTACCACCAGCAGTGGCTGCTTGACCGATTTGGATGGCCTTCCACAGAGTCAGAGTAAGACCTTTGCAAATGCTAATACCTAAGCGGTCTCTTCTCTGCTTTACATGTAGTTCAAAATAAAAATGAGTGTGAAATTAGTGTAAGGACTAGCTCTCTCTCCCTGTGATATCTCTTTTAATTTGATTCTTTCAGAGAAAAATATGAAATGTAAAAAAAAATCACTTGCATGCCTCTTGTTGGACCATGTTCTAAGCACATGTTTCATCTCTTGTAATGTTGCACCGAATTATTTATTTTTTGTATAATGGCTGGTGAATGCATTTGCATCTTATGGTCCACCTGTGTAAGGAAGAAAGAGGGCCAGTGAGGTTTTGTGTCACAAACTGGACAACAAGAAATCTTCAAGAAAAATAGGGATATTTTGAACATAAGGACTTACAAGGATTTGCTAGTTGGCCTTCTAGCAAACACATAAAACATAATTTGATTTCCATACTACAACAGATTGCAAGACTTTTACATGTTTGCGTTGTTTCTGTTAAATAACTGCTTTTTTTCTTTAAAATTCCTGTACCATTTGTGTTCCCATTCTGGTACAAATAACACAGACTCCTCATTCATGAAAATCCACATTAAGCATCATAAAACCATCTTTGTTTCAACTTAAAAGTATTTTGAAACTCTAATGGAAAACTAATGTTTTGGGATTTAGGAAGAAACCACTGGCTTCTGCAGTGGCATTGAGCATCCCACAAAATGTTGCCCTACACATGCAGCCCAGCCCGAGACACAGGTTTACAAAAGCTAATTCACCTTTCTCTCATCTTACTGAATCTGCTGCTGATGACCCGGCTTCAGTTGTGACTGTAGCAGTTGTGGTGAGTTTAGATCTAATGAGATAGTAATATGAGTCTAACACTTTTGATCACCGGTGTTATCTGTATATTAAAATGTCAAAGGAAAATGTGATTGTTTGTGGTCCATATGTAGAATACAAATAAATAACAGCATATGTAGTTTTCAAAAAGAGTGATTGCAAACCTACAGAATGTGTAGGTTGTATTTAATGTTTACAAATTTTAATATGTTTTCTCATTAAGATACTGTTTTGGATTCTTCTTACCTTAACTACTATAGGGAAGGAAGTTTCCTGGCAAAATATTAATAAAATAATCACTATTCATTTTAATAGATGAAATGATGCTAAATTTTTTGAAATATTTTCTCATATTTTTAATAAGATCTATTTGAGTAAGTGAAAATCTAAATTGTAATTCAATTCAATACCATCAAGTAGTAAATACATGTTTCTGTTTCCAAAACTGTGCTTAGGTCAAAAAGGTATTAGAAGATAAAAAGAAAAAAATATAAATTTCAGTCAAATTTGGAAAATAAAGTCGAGAAGTTAAGATATTTGCTCAAGGTAACTTAGTTGATAAGTCTTAGAGGTGACGTGTTGGGCTCTGAAGGCCGGGATCCTAGTCACCATTCTCTAGTGACTCCCCAAATTAGGTTGAATTTTCCTAAAAGCAAATGACTTGAATCTCTAACTACTTGGAGTAAAATAACAGTTCCAAAATAAAACACCTACATTTCTTATATTCCTGGCAAACTACAAGTAATTTAAAAAGTTACCTTTCTTGCTATATTACTGTATATCATATTAATTTCTCTTAGTCAATAAATTTCTATGAATCACCTCTCAGCATTTTTCTGCTGACTGTGTTAGGCTGTGGTGATTCAAAGACAAATTTTAAGGCCCAGGTATAATGGCTGAAGCAGAGTCAATCGAGGACAGTGATGGGACCTGCACTGTGTAGGGAACACATGCTTCCTTCTTTTCTACCCTTCTCTCCAAGGAGCTGTGGTCCAGTGGTTCGTGATAGCTACTCTAGTTCTGCTGAACAGTTTAATCCACGCCACTGGGAAGGGGAGGAAAAGAGACGGGGAAGGAAGGATTACTTTTGGGTATACACAATGATTGTATACACAATGATTTCACCCTTTTCTTTTTGGCCAGGACTTAGTGACATGAGCTTATGTAGCTGCAAAGAGATTGGGGAGTATAATCTTTAGCCATGTGTACATCTAAAATTGGAGGTTCTATTACTAATACAATGAGATGTAACAAAATTACTATTTTAACAAGAAGTGTAAAAATCTGAAAAGAATCTGTAAGAGAGAAAACTGCAGTGTTAAAAAAGTCTTTAAATATTGGCCAAGTTGTTTGGCATTTCCTTTACTTATATCTTAGTATTGCTGACCTCTGGTTTTGAACTAAAAATGCTTGAATGGGGAAGGAAAAAAAGGCAGTCTTTCTAGTTTAGTTTATTAAATAGTTGTAAGACTATTTGGGGAACAATTCTTCCATCAAAAGTATAAAAGCGTTATTTCATAGGGGCAAGGAGACATGCACATTTCTACCTTCCACAACTGAAATTGACAATATGCTTTTTAAAGTAAAAATAAAAAGTAGAAGAGCACTATAAAAGTGATTGCATTGAAAATAATGACAACTAGACTATTTGAGTTGGTTTGTTACATGAATGCAAGGATTCATGTTGTAACCCTAAATGCCCCCATGAATTGGTTGGGAAAAAAAACCTCCTGTGCATCAATGTGCTTTTTAGTTTACCTGCCAACTAATTAAAATGGTCACTTTCATGAATCAGACTATATTTTATGTGCTTTGTAGGCACCGTCATGTGCACAGTCTATTTTTTCTTTCTTTTATAATTATCCAAATCTATATCTGCATCTGCTGGACCAAAACTGAAACATGTTTCTGTGCATATCACTTTGGACAGAGTTGCTGTTTGAATAGAATGAGCAATAGATTGCTGTTGCTGTTATAGAACTGCACAGCTGGAACAAAATGTGATGACAATCCCACTGTCTCAAGTGTGCAGGTAAGGCATGGCATCTAAGTTTGACGTTTAACACAATGTCGTGATATATAGACTTGTCGGACTATGCCAACAAGCTAGTTCTAATAACGGTCATATATTTATAAAATAACACTTCCCTGTGATTTAGTTTTTTTGAAGCCAAAATATATTGAGTTGTCCAAGAGATCAATAAATTCTGGCCTATACATTAAATAAAGTTTATAAAGTTGAACAAAGGTAAAGAAAAGTAATTATACTCCTCATCTTGTGGTCATGATATATGAACTGAGAAATATAGAAGTCACACCTAAATCATGTCATTAATTGGGCTTCTTCTGAGACTGTCTGCAGGAACAACTCTAAACTTCTTTAGTTGTGATCACTGCAAACTATCTTAGTTTAAATCTAGTGTTCTTGCTCTATAGGTAACTGAGTATGTCACAGAACTACTGGGTGAAATGTTTGGTTTCAGTTTCCAAAATGGGAGAAATAGCCCCACATTAGTAGTCATTTAGGAGCAAAAATAAATGTGAATTCTTCTGCTATAAATCAGAAGACCCTTTTTTCTTATTCTTATTTATGCAAGAATACTTTTTATATTTTATTCATTACACACATTTATACAAATATGTCTACTAATTAGGAAATATTACTCTTGCGGAACCAGGCCAGCATTCATTTTGAGCTTTTTATTTCCAGCAATGGATTGGATTTCGATTTAAGAAGTACATGACATACATTAAGGAAAATATGAGATATTTAGTGATCAGTCTTCGTATCTCTTTTCTCCTAAACTTCCATACATATTTGTAGATTTTTTGGATTCACATTGATTGCCATACATTGTTCTTTTAAATGACCAAGAATGATGTTGTATTCATCGTCATCCTATGAAATAACTTATATTCCATTAAATGCTGTAACAACGTATAGTTCTTAAATTGTTGCTCCTATTAGAAAAGAGATAATGCATACAACATAGTTTTGCTTTTCAAACCTTTTATGTTCTTATTTAATTCTTAAAGAGATGCATTTTTATTTTTTGTTCCTGACCTTCTAAGGAGCTTGCATTCTCTCTCATTCCCTCTCTCTTCCCACTTTTCTCCCGGTAGTGCCATGAAGGAGAAATTACCAGTATCCCTAGGAAGACATTTCATTCAGCTCAGTAGTCTCAAAGACTGATAAGAAGCTTTCATAATTCCTGCAGTGAGAGTTAAAATTAAGTTGTTTGTAGCTATGTGTCTTGTATGCAGCCATAGGGGTGGCTTCTCTGGAGGGCTGTACTTTGGGTCAAGTGCTATGCCCTGCTATGCCAAGACAATGTCTTTTATTTCTTGTCAAATGAAAGTTCCAGGTACTTTTGCCTCTAATAAAATAAGGAAATTTTCATTTGTTATATTTGATGTGGAGTGACTTACAACGTGGCAGAATTTCTAACTTGTGCTCTCGAAGTCCAAGGTCAGAACGTAACAGTCGCCGCTGTGGGCTCCTGGGTGACAGCGACATCAGCAGCTCCTGGAGGCAGTTTGCATCATTTAACCTTCTCTTGCTCCTTAATATCTGCTCATTATCTGATGACTTTGCTCTTCATAGCTGTTATCAGTTGTAATATTATATGTGTGTTATGAAAGTAAAAATGCTTAAGTATGAAGTGTATGAAAAAGATATTTGTTGAAAGTATTCCATCGTGTATCCAATGACAGATGGAGTCCATTGCCTTTCCAATGTAGCATCCCCTGCTCTATTTTTTAGTGTGTAATTTTAGCCTATAAATTTAGCTGTTAATGAAATCAATGTGGTGTCCTTAAACAGCATGAAGAATGTGTTTCATCATTGCATTGTACCTGTTTCAGTGAAATTTACCAGATTTGTCATTTATACATTTCCTATGTGTTTATGCAAGAAATAAATGGCATAGTATTGCTTTGAATACATAGACATTTCTAAGCAGGTCATTCACTGTCAGCAGGATTTCAATCCATCAAGTACATGAATGCCTTTTATACTTCCTCCTTTGCATCCTGAATTTTCAGACAGAAAAATGCTTCATTGTATTTATGTAATATCTACCAACCAAATTCCCTGTTTGGATACAGAGTTCACCTTCTGAAAAAATGGAGAAATACAAATCCTTGTCCATATGAGGATCATTTGAAGGCATTTATTATATCTTCTGTTTTCTAAGCCAAACATTTACTATTAAACAAGCACCTTCCATAGACTGAACACTATGCATGATTATTTTTGTATTTTTAGTAATTATGCAGTCCTTTCTGTCCTCATTTATAACTTTTTTCTAAGTAGGTCATTTCTCTTTAAACATATTTCATTTTATTTTATTTTTTATTCTCACCCAAGGACATGCTCATTGAGTGTAGAGAGAGGAGAAGGGAAGGAGAGAGGGAGAGAAACATCAATCAGTGCCTCTCATACACACCCCATCCAGGACCATACTTGCAACCCAGGCATGTATCCTGACTGGGAATCGAACCCACGACTTTTCAGTTTACAGGAAGACTCTCCAACCAACTGAGCCACATTCGTCAGGGCAAGATTATTTTTCTTTAAAGCTATAAAAGTACTGAGTTTAGAATATAATATACAGTAATTACAGAAAGCATAGAGAAGAAGGAATATCACTATGTTTTTGTCACCCTGTGATAACCGTGGCTATTTGCATTTTCACTTAAAGTTATTATTCATATTTTAATTTCATAATACTCTTATAGGTTGGGTTCCCAGGAAACAGATCCTGAGAGCTGAGTGCAGGAGGTTTATTGGGGAGTGGTCTTAGCAGCACCTGTTAGGAGTGAAAAAAGCAGGACTGAGCAGAGAGAGAAGCTAACCTGGAATGATTTGCAAGAGAAGCCTCAGCAAATTGTTTGAGGAGCTGTGGAGCTAAAAACGACACTTAAGAGCTGATCCTCATGAGGCAAGGGCTTGGCCTTGGGCCCTGCACACTGACTGGTCTTTGGATATGGGTTGGCACCAGACATGGGGTGTAACCATTGGTAAGGCAGCTAGCTGCCTTTGCTGGGAGGCAGTGTCTGCCAGGGATTGAGCCACCGGCAGCTATACACCTCACAGCTGGGGAGTCAGAGTTCACATCCCAAAGTGGGACCCGTGCACACCATACCCACTGCACTTGTGTACAAATGCATTCAGCATCTTTGGGAATCATAATTCATATCTTTCTTTGCAAACCTTTTCACTTAACCATGATTTCCATGACTATGAATTAGAAATGTTAGGCAACAATTAATCCCATGCTGCCTTTCTGTTACTTGAATATGGCTTGAAGTTTTCTGCTGAGTTTTTTTTCTGAGGAGTCTATACAAAAAATTATGATTTTGTATATTCAAAAGTATACCTGTGGGTGACATATGAATTATGAGATGTTTTCCATAAAGAGTGAAAGATGGTTTTAGTTGCTCTCTAATACAGTTTTTTGGGCCTTCTTACATCAAGGGTCAAGTTTTAGAGCTATATTTTATAGGCCTAAGTAAATAGGATTGAAATAAATTACCTTTACTGCAACCTTTTATGTTAGAGTCATTAACTGATTGAGTTTAATGTAGTAACCTTTGTTTGTGACTGCAGGGAGTCTGAGTGAGCAGGCTGCAGTCTCAGCTGTCAGATGTAAACTATGGTTCTTGGAGATGGATCTGGACAAAGAGGTGAGGTGGAGTGGGTCCGTGAGGTTCAGGGCACAGACCCAGGAGAGACCTAAAAGGAAGTTCAAAAGTAAAACAAAAGAGGAAACACATATAAAAGCAAACAGAAAAACTACTGCCTTTCTAAATTTTTGACTTATGTAAATATTATGTGCAAGGTTCTAATAGTAGATTAAGTAATTTGCCATTATAAAAATTAAATGTAGGTTGTGGTATTTCTGCATCTTTGGAAATTTGGAAATTTGGTGATTTTAGAAATGGGTGTGGACTGATTTGAGTAGGAATGAATCCTTTTTTTTTTAAAGAAGCTGTAGGTTCAATTAAGCATGCATTCATTTTTCTCTCCTGAAATCTTTGAAGCATCTCCTATAAGGAAATGACCATTCAGAGCTGTGACTTAGCAGATCAAGACCATTCTAGATCTAGTTTGGCTCAGCGATTGTGACATGGAGCTCCACAGAAATACGTTTTGTTATTGTTTTTAATTCTAACTAATAAGAAACAGTTTACGATGGTGTTGGTAAGACCAGATGAATCTCATCTTAGCCCCATTTTGACATTCTTATTTTTAAGAGTAAAATATACTTTTCTAACCCCATATTTCTTTGGTTGGCTATAGGCATTTATGATCTGATTCCAGGTATGTTAGAAGGGATTAAGGAAAGCCTTGCTCATAGACTTTTAAAAATGTATAATGTAAAGTAAAAGCGAACCAGACACAAATGAATGTAAGACATTTTTTCTCGAGACAAGCTGTGTCAGCAACTTAGTGGAAGCTTTGTCCAGAGTCTCGCAAAGCCACTGGCAGACCTTCCCGCAGCTGAGCCAGGGGTCAGTGACAGATTCAGGTCTTGTGCAGTGAGGATCGGCCCCTTTCGGCTGGTGAGGAGGAAAGTAAGGTTTGAGGACCGTGACGCGCTTTGCAGAGGCCATTGGAGGCCTCACTTCATTGAATGAGCTTATTTTTCAAGCGTACCCTGAAACATAACATATGCATTAGGGGAACGCGAAAATGGAAATAGGTAATTTGTGATGAACATTGACATTCCTCCTGTTTCTTAAATATTTTTAACTTCATTTAAACAACTTGTAAAAATTTATTGCCACTTTGGCTTGATGTTTCTCTATTCTGATTAAAAGCAATTAATACATTAGAGTATGACGTTCAAATAATTTTAAGGAGATTTAACTTTCTAGTACTTATGCAGAAATTTATAATGACCAAAATGTACAGATTTCTCACACTTGAATTCCCAATACTAGTTTATTTTACTTTCCTTATAATTTTTATTTACATTATAAGTAATAGCCTAAAACTTCACACATCATACATTAAAGTATATATATATTTAAACTAAACTTTAAAGTTTATAGGTGTTAATCATGTCTGTTTTGCCTTTAGTATCATTTTTAATACCCCCGAGTATATTTCTAGATCTGTGACATTGAAATCAGTGAAATAATAATGTTGTACACAATTCTGTCCTTCAGGTAGATTTGTAACTTAATTTGACCTTTCTTAAAATAAATCAGCCGT
>PVKM010040631.1:0-13391 GCA_004027735.1 Carollia perspicillata
ATTTTGGCCATCATATGTAGACCTGTGCTGCTCAATCATGGCACAATGTCAAGTTCAAAACTCAGGTTAATACGCTCTTCTAAGACTGAAGTTTTCAAGTATAAACTACTGAAGCCCCACCTGCTCACCTCCCAACCTCCACACTCCTCCTTCAACACCTTTACCCCTGGAAATCTGGGGGCTCTGGGAACACAGCTGGAAAGATCACTGTTATGAACATCGAGGGAGGCAACAGGCAAACAGTTGCTGTAATCTCTGTCTTCTTTTTCTTTTAAAGAAAATTTCTGGCTGATTCCTGCCTGGGGAAATGTATGTGGAAGCTGGATTCCGAGTGCCTGGGTATCTGTCTCTCTGGCCTCCCTACCTGTTTCCTCCCAGTCTCCTGTCTAGTGTGGGAAGTTGTGGCCAGTGTGTCTTTCCTGGCCAGAATCCACTGGCTAAAAGGGCGGGCTACAAAATCTGAGAAAGCTGCTACAGATGCCACCAGCCCATGCAAACACATGCACGATATTCTACAGTAGCACCACTACTGGGCTGAAACCTTAAAAATTAAAACACAAAACTTCCTTAAAAGGCTTTTTATCTACTATGAAAAAGTCTTTAAAAATACGGTCTCAAAAATTTGCAAGAAAAAAAATTACCCTAATCAGTTAATGGTGATCTCTGGGTGGTAAGATTATTAGATTTTTATTTTCTTCTTTTTGATTATCTACATATTTTATTTTTCTACAATTCATATATTACCTGTGAGTTTTTTAAAGTCTAATTACTATAATTTATTTATGACTTCCGACTGGGTTTTGATTTGTCAGAATAACACAGTTCTAAACAGTAACCACAGCATTCTTTTACTCTACAGGCTTTACAACTCCTAGAGTCTCCAGTAAATGTGTCGTTTCTTGCCAATCCCATTTTCCCGCTCACAGGCTCTGACTTTCTAGAGAGTTAGTGCAGGAGCTCAAAACGCACCAAATGCTACAGAGCAAGTGTCCTGCAAAGGCCACTCAACCTTCTCACTGGCCAGGGTGTTCTGGTACCAGAGGTCTGGAACGAATGCCAGCACACACTGGTCCCAGAGTCAACTCAGGGGATTCAGGCACGCTATTTTGGTCACGGGGATCCTGGCGGCAAACCAGATCCTCAGATTTTTCTCTGGAATAGTCTGTCCAATGGGAATAATTACTGAAGAATGCTCCACACTAGGGCAGCTTTCTACCCATACCTCTTGAGGCAGAGAGCAGAGCAGACTCAAGGCACCCTGAGCAGGTATGACCAGCTCCAGCTCACCTTTGTGGCCATGGTCTTCACCCCAGGAATTCTCCACTCTCCACTTCACGAATGCGCCATCCTGATCATCCTGCAAAAGAGCGGGTGAGAGGGGATAGTTGGAAACTACTGCCGAGGCGTCACGTCGAGCTTGGCTTTTCTTCAGCCGCTCAGAAGAGACAGCCTTCTCTACGCAGCCAGGACATACGCCTCCGGGCACGACCAGGCCATGTGTCTTCTGCTACAGCTAAAGGGAGACTCCAACAGAAGTGTTTGAAGCTCTTGGGGTAAAAATGCAATGGACCTAACGAAGCAATCACACTGTTTTCTCCTTTACACTCTAGTCTATACAGAAAATAAGCGTATTAAAGTGCTACTTGTCTAAGAAAAACAAAATATTAAATTACTAAAAGCAGTGAACGCCATTTGAAGGCAAGCCTCTTGCTATTAATTAATCAGCATTCTTGCAAAGGTGTCCCAATGTATTTATTTTAGAAATGGTTCTAAAGTCTGGTCAAAGTTTAAGAAAGAAAACACATTCTCATTATATGGCTTAATTTCCTGCTTAGGAGAACCAAGCATCGATACTCTCCAAATACTGACTCGGTTAGCTAATACTGAGTTTAACCCAATAGAGACTGAATGGCAAACCAAAAGTGAAAAGACTATTTTCATAAAACAAAACCCAGGCAGTACTACTGTCCTCTCCCTTCTATTTTCCTTAATCAAATAAGCTCAATTTTCATCTTTTTAAAGGAACAATGATACACATCATAAAAACCTCCATTTACAGGCTTCACTGGAGTGGCACAGAGGGACAAAAGGGAGGCTCTGTTCAGGGAAAGACTTTTCTCTTTCATGTTCAGCCAGGGCATTCACTGCTGTCAAAACAACTTAAATCTTTGTAGCAGGAGCAGAGAGCTGGCTCCTGTATTATCTCCTAATGATTTCATCTGTCAACTCCCACTTGCATATAACTGCACGAGTCTCATCTACACGGGATTTGACTCTAGTCTGAGCAGTTTTCTTGGCTCTCAGTAATTTTTACTCTGAGAAAGAGCCAACAACCAAGCCCACAATTTCAAACACCCTTATCTGTACTACCCCTTATCTGAGTCCCAGAGACCTTCAAAACGACATCACTGAACTCCACATTCTAAGACTAGCCTACCAAATGCCTGCTTTGGTTTTCTGCTCCCCCAATCACAGGCCATCTTTACTCTCCAGTTAGACCCCACTGCCAGACTCTACATTACCTAAGGTCATTTACTAGAGTAAGTCCGAAAACCCTTCCTCTTCTTTCCTTTGCCAGTGAATTCCTGCGTGACCTGGATCGAGGTGCTCTCAGTCATCTGCACATACAGAGGAAAACCGGGACCTCCCTCACAGGGGTTCTAAGGAAACAGCAATAAGACTATCCCAGAGTACAGCTACTGACACTTATCTCTGCATTATCACTCAGACGCAGGGCAGGCTAGGTTCAGTGGTCAAAAACGGAAACTGGAAGGAAAAGGAAACTCTCACTATAAAATTTTAGTTGTGATAACATCAGTTTTGCTTTATACTATTAACATGTAAGGTAGATCTCTTACCCTGAGGAAAAAATGATCAAAGAATGAAAGTTCCAGAGAATATGACATGGCAGGTATGATTTTAATTTCTTAATAAGTATGCATGATTATTAATTCTGAAAAACATGAATACTCTATAAGAGATGGAAAATGGTAAAGAGCCAAACCTTTCTTAGAAATGATAAGGTTTTTGGTTTGTTTCTTAATAGTTCTCTAAAAATTAAACAATTTAACCCTAATTTAAGAAACTTTAGTTACAAATCCACTGAATTTAGTAGGTCCAAATATATATAAGTATAAACAATGTAGCATTTTAGTAGTATTTTATTCTACTTGATTGACCTTAGTATTTTATTTTATTTATGGTATTTTATTAAAAGTTTCTTCTAATGTCGAGTTAGTTATTCTGTGAATTTCTTTCCCTGAATTAGACAGGTTAGAAGAAGAACATTTTTGCTTGTGGTAGTGAAAAATTTCGGTGGTTTGAAGTCTGTTCTTCCTCATGATCCCTGAGCACAGATGTAAAACATCCATTCTGCAGCCCAGAGCAGGGGAGGCTTATTTATGAAAGATGACGTTTCAGCTGCGGTCTCCGACAGTGTGTCCCAGAAACAGTGACATTATTATTCAGAGCATTTCCCAGGAAATTCAAAATACTGTACATCCCACTTCCTGAAGCTCTGTGTAAGTCCAGTGGTGGATGGGCATGCAGCCCACAAATTACTGTCAGACATTTTGCTGTAGGAGAGTCTGAATGACGAGTGAAAGGAAGGTGAGTTTGAACACATGTTATCAGACATGAACACTTTCGGGACACACTTAAATTCCTTGTTCAACAGAAGTTATCTCCCCTCGGGTTCCCTTGCCGACCTCTCTTCACGTCGAGAACTTCCAGAGTTACAGAAAAGCAGTTCCTTCCTCACTCCCTGCTGACCCCAATGCTGCTCCCCATGGAAAGTTCCTGTTTTTACTGCCTCTGTGTATGCAGCCAAACCTCCAGTGATGCACCTGCAGTGTCTTGCTTGGAAGCTGTCAATCAAACTCATATACGCTCTGAATGAAGCCCTGACAGACAAAGAGGCTACAGGAGAATGGAGGTCCCTCTGTGGAAACAGTGTAGCGGGCATGCTGAGAGGGTCGTACCTTCTCTGAGACTGCAGTGAAGGCCATGGCGTGGGTCATAAGTGAATCACCAAAGGTCAACCTCTCTGCTTTATTCATGTTCTTCATGGAGACACCAAACACTAACTCATAGTCATAGCTGCAAAAAAAAGAAAAAGACAATACAGAATAAAGACACTACAAACAAGGGGGAAAGACAGCTTCTGGGTATAAAAGAAACATAGAAGAAGTCAAAGGGGCCCTGTAGCTCAAATCAATACGAGCTGTAGCTCTCCAGTGAACTGGGTACATGCAGAACTTAGTCTGTCAGTGGCATTCTCTTCTTTCTCCACGTGCCACAAGAACACTCAAGAAAATGTGAACTGATTAAACATAAACTCCCCGTATTGAGAGGCTGACAAGATGAGCTTGGATTGTCATTTTGGCAAGAAAACTTTTAAAAAAGCTTTTGGCCCTGGCTGGTGTAGTTCAGGGAATTGAGCATGGGCCTGTGAACCAAAGGATCATGGTTCAATTCCCATTCAGGGCACATGCCTGGGTTGCAGGCCAGTTCCCAGCTGGGGACGCACGAGAGGCAACCGTACATTGATATTTCTCTCCTTCTCTCTAAAGATAAATAAATAAAATCTTAAAAAAAAAAAGCATTTTGAATGCTATCAGAAATGGTCTCTTTAAAGCAAGCATCCAGTTTCTGAATTCATTTAGACCACGGCTGACTGTGAAATTTCAATAAATAATATTAAAAATAATGGAGAATATTTTCAAAGTTAAAAAAATCATGACTTCTCTTTTCTGCAGATTTCTTTTCTCTTGTTAACTGTTAAGTTATTCAATCAAATTCCTACAAGTGACAATTACTTATATAAGTACCTCTAAAGTGGTACATTTTAATAGTCGAGAAATCTTGTGTAATTTTACTCACAAATGAACCTTCATTGTCATCAACAACCAGGAGGAATGTTTTAAAGTGTGTATGTAAATTAGTTATAGTTGTCAAAAAGACAAGCTATATACGTCATCACTCTGGCTGGGTTGCTCAGTTGGTTAGAGCATCATCCCCATACGCCAAAGTTGGGGGTTTGATCCCCTGTCAGGGCACATGCAAGAATCAATGAATAAATG
Organism: Carollia perspicillata; assembly: GCA_004027735.1. Taxonomy (NCBI): domain Eukaryota; kingdom Metazoa; phylum Chordata; class Mammalia; order Chiroptera; family Phyllostomidae; genus Carollia; species Carollia perspicillata. Next base: position 5,082 of record PVKM010040631.1, read on the forward strand.
TATAAATAAGTGAAACAACAAATCAATGCTTGTCTTTCTCTCTCTCTCTAAAATCAATAAATTTAAAAACTACATATAAGTCATCAAAGTAAGAGAAGAAGTTCAGAAGGATCAAATGGCAAATAAGAGGTCTAGAAAACATTTCATTCCATTCTCAAATGTCTGAGCAGATTTACACAGTAATCAATTACTTTTAAAAGTGCCTTTCTCATATAGGATGGCTTTTTAGGACCATCCAACAGTTTCAATGCATACATAAAGTATGATCTTGACTTCCCAGGTTGGAGCATGTAAGAATGTGAAGTTTTTGTTTAGAGTCTTTAACCCTACAAGATAGGGGAAAAAAAGACCCACCCTCAGGCCAACCTTACTCTTTGGGTGAACCTCAGCCGAGCCATTTCATACCAAGAGCGCATTCCAACAGCAACCACCCACAGATGACTTTCTATTTTCAATTTCTTGCACTCACACATTCATGTCGCTGAGGCCCATCTTGCTATTGAAGTGTTTTCCAATATCACAGCCAAACCACACGGCCTAGAAATAGAGGAGAGAGGAAGGAAGTCAACATAAGTCCTATCTTCCTATTACACCAGAGAACTGGAAGAAGGGGCTTTAACCCCAACGCGGAAGACACAGAAACACTGCCAACCTCTCCGTCTTTGATGGAGGCAGCAACCATCTTCTTCAAGAAGTCAATGGGCTGGTTGTTGTAGAGAGTTTTTCTCCCTCCGACCATATTGCCTAGGTATTCCACCGTGTAGAGTTTGTTGTACTTGTGCTGAGGCCGAGGGTCGTTCACTAAACAAACCTATTGAGGTCAAGAACGTGTTGATTAGAACACAAAACCAGGAATGCCAAGCAAGACACATCCGTCCCCTCTAGGTTCACACATCTGCATCAAAGCTCATCACCTCTGCCTACGAGAATGAGCATTACAAACACACTGCTAAATAATGAAGACACGAAAGGTGGCAAAGTCAGTGGCAGAGGTCCTTGCACATTCTGATTAGTATGATGGACACGTTTGGGTGCTGTGTCTTCCCTACTGGCAAGAACTGCCCCCCAAAGTAACTCTGAAGAACTGCATGCACTGAGTAAGGCAAGATGGAGATCCCATCACTGCAAGAGCCCTGCTCTCGAGTTATAACATGGGCTCGACACCCAGCAATACCTCAACTGAGAGGGGATCCCAAGCATGAAACAAAGCCATTTGCTGATAAAAGGGTCAAAACGACAGTAAAGGAGGGGGGCCTCTGGTCATCTTGCTAGGCAGTGGAGAAGACCGGAAGAGAGCAGGAAAAACTGGGATGGGACAGTGCCCCCTTCCACGAGAGTCCCCGGTGGGGGCAGGGGGTGGAGGGTACATTTCAGTGGTACTCGGAAACCACAGTGAGAGACACCCAGTACATTTTTATTGTCTCTGCACCTGGGAATCATTCTGAGCTCAAAATCAGAGGAGCACGTGGGCATTCAACTGACTGCTAGCCTACAGTTAGAAAAGTCTCTGTGGAGAAGCACTGGGTACCCTGATATGATCGACGTTATTATTAGGTCCACAAAATACCTCAGAGGAAGAGGGGGAGGAGGAGTCTGTTTCGATTCTAGTCTGACGATCATGCCCGTAACCCAGGAATCTTACACCCTTCCCTGCAGTCAAAGGGCACGGGAGAGCAAACAGCCAGGGGCTGCCGGTGCCAGTCTCCAACCTTGTCTTCCATGTTGAAGAGAGGCTTGACATGGTCCCGGTAAAACTCCAAGGGAGTTATGGGGCCAATCTTGTGATAATTCTTATCTTTGTCTCGATACTCCCAGGTGAACGTCTCCGGTGGATTGCCCAAACAGATGCACACCACTCGGAATATCTGGAAGAAAGGAGATGGGGGAGTGATGGCCGGGGGAAGGTGTTACTCACCTTTTCATTTTCCTCAAACTTGGGGAACATAAGAAATCAGTGGCTAAATTCACGCCAGAAATTTCACAGGAAATCTAATATTGTTCCAAAATTGGAAGGCTGATGTCCAGGATTTGGTATCAGTCAGCTTCTGAACTCTTAAATAAATACTCTGAACAATATAATTCTGAAATATTAATATTAGTGCTCAGTATTTGCTCTGGGAAATTCACCTTCCTTAGCCAAAAAGCTGCTTAGCGCTGATACGCAACAAGACATGGGTTGCTACTCTGCTGATGACATTTCGAATATCAGCATGTGATGTTTGAAACATATGACATGTATTTTATAGATGGATTTCTCCCCTTTATTCTAGGCTTTGCTTTGATTGTGACGGGGTCTCCACTAAGAGAAATGTCACTAACGTTTCAGTTGGATGACAATGTCTGTTAAAAGTATTATTAGAACAAGAATGAACTTTTAGTAAGCAGTAAGGTAGCATTTTTCAGGTTGTGAGACCATAACGTATTTTCTGACGATGTCACGACACCTTCAAGTTAGCACTGTAACAATCCGAGGGCACCCTTTTATATTAATCTTATAAAAAAACAAAAACAGAAATACAGAGACGTACCCTATACATGGTTAGAATATAGAAAGTACTTCCTCCTCTGTATCAAATTTGCTATATCTTTAAAAAAATATAGCGCTATGATCTGCCCCTTCTCTCTCCACCCGTCGCCACGGTGACCCACTCCATCACTTAGCCCGTGCATCACTCGTACCACACATCTGTGTCCGCCGTTACAGTCAAGAGAAGTGAGTCTGATGCTTACTGTGTGCGCCTAGTTTGTGACAGGTACTATAAATCTGGCTAGGTTCACTTAGTTCTCATAACACTCTTTGAAGGTATAATTTTCCCTCCTTTTTTCTTTTTTTTTAAGGAAATAAAGACTTAAGAGAAATTAAGAATTTTGGATATTTTGTGTCTCCTATGGCGTCCGGCACTGTATCTGACCTAGGTATAACAGCTGATCTGAACACTGTTCCATTCTCCACCTCGCTACAGGATAATTTTAAAAATATATTTATTTATTTTTAGAGACAGAGGAAGGGAGGGAGAGAGGGAGAGAAACATTGACCAGCTGCCTCTTGCACACACCCCCACTGGGGACCTGGCCTGCTCCCCGGGCCTGTGCCCAGCCTGGGAACTGCGCCAGAGACCTTCGGGTTCGCAGGCCGGCACTCAACCCACCGAGCCACACCAGCCAGGGCTAATTTTAGAAGCACCACTTTCTTTAAGTCGCTTTCCTGTTGAAGAGCCATTCATGCTTCCCTATTACTTTCCACAACAAATCCAAACTCTTATGACCTGTTTTATTTTTCTAATCTTTTTTTCACATAAGCGTAACTTACATTCAGCGCATACGTAAAGTACATATACCTTAAGTATACAGCTCAATTCAATGTTTACATCCATATGCACCCATGTAACCACCACTCGGGTCAGCACCTATCTAGAGCAGCTACAGGCCTCCAGAGGTCCCCGGCCCCTCTGCCGTTAATAACCCAAACCTCCCTCAAGGTAAACAGCATTCTTTTACAAACACTGATCAGTTCTGCCTGTTCTTTCACTTTGTATAAATGGAATCTTACAGCACACTCTTTTGTATCTCGCTTCCTTTGTTGACATAATGCTGAGAGGTTCGCTCATGGTGCTGTATCAGGAAGTTGTTCTTTATTGATGTGTATTATTCCATCGTGTAAATATATTACAATTTTGCTACTCTCCTAATGATGGACACTTGAACTGTTTTCAGTTTGGAGTTCTTTCAAATAATGCTGCTAACATTTCTAACCAAACAGTTCCCAAGGAGGCTGTAGGAATTTACATACTCACCAGCAAAATAAGAGAGTTTCAGGTGTTCTGCATTCTTGCCAACACCCGGCACTGTAATTTCACTTTTTTGGTGGGTATGTTATGGCTCTAATTTGCATTTCCCTGATAAGCATGGTCGGAACTTAAAGGTTCTCAGTAACGTCACCAGCCTTACTTCCCATGATGGACTCTGGACTCCAGTCAGGTCTGTCTGTGTCTCTCCTGGCTGCGTCTGCTCCACGCCCTCATCTCGCTGCCGCCTTCGTAACCCTGTCTCCTGTGCTCCTCAGACCCCAGTCCTCGTCCCACACTTTGAAGCTCAGTGCAGGACACCTCTCCTCCAGAAAGCTTCCACTTGCTGTTCAAGCTCAAACTGATGGCTCCTCTTTCTGAATACTTCCGGCCTGAGAATTTAACACTTAACTCCACAGTGCCATTTATGTTTCACTAATGTCTCCCTTGCTGGTTTAATCTATTAGGAGCAAGATCTGGGTCTTAGACACACCCCGATGAACCCTGTAAGAACCACATTAAAAATTCTTTTCTTAAATCAAAAGTTCTTCTCCAGTGATTGCTGTGAAATTTGAATTTAGGAGTCAAGTTGGGCTCTGCATTCTTCAAAACCATTCTGATGGTGAGGCCTCACTTATATATACAGGTGATGCTTCCCTAGACTCCACCATCCAGAACTTGGCAGTTAAGTCAAACATGCCTGCTTCAGTCCGTTTCTTTCTTTCATTTTTTTTTTTGTTAAGATTGTACTTGTTTATTTTCAGAGAGAGAGGGAAGCTGGGAGAAAGGGAGAGAAACATCAATGTGCAAGAGAAACACTGATCAGTTGCCTCTCATACATGCCCCAACTGAAGACTGCACCCACAACCCAGGCATGTGCCCAGATTAGGAATTGAACCGGCAACCTTTCTCTTTGCCGGACAATACCCAGCTGAGCCACACCAGTCAGGGCTCCAGTCCATTTCTGACTGATGGACCACGGAGTCACACCTGCCACAAGGCAATTATAGCAAATCATCACTTATCAATTCCATTTATAATTAAGGCCACTTCCCTTTCTTTTCCTCTAGTTAAGGGAAGAACAATGGCTCTCAAAATACTTTTTCTCATTTCATACATTAGAGTCTTATACAATGGCAAAGTCTGGACTGGATGAAGTGACTGCCCAACTATGTTTTTTCTAAATTCCAAGAAGAGGTGTACCAAATAAAGATAAGATTAGGGTAACCAATCCTATGTATGTTGTAGCCATTCTTGGAGCAGTGGAACTATTTCATCTTCTAAATAATGTCCCCCTGATTCTAGGGGCTATTTCTAGCCCTGTGATCTCAACGAGGGCAGAAGGACAGATATCAGAGGATGACTGGAACCAAATCACAAAGGTGCCCTAGGAGCAGGCAAAAGGAAAGGCCCACCTATGATGTTAGAACTACAAGGATAAGGGGACTCATCATTCATGCGTCGTTGTGGAAGACAGAACCCGATTCTGCTGTCTTTTAACGAAGGCAGATTAACTCACAGAAGTTATGCCTGCCATTTACTTGTCATGTTCTGGTTTCCGAGACAGACTCTCCCTTTTCTAGGATTTGCTGTGTGTTTTATGAGCCTGAACCACCTTAAACCATCTCTCTTTCAGTGTCATATCACTGTCAGGATGGTTTCCAGCACAAAAAAGAAGAGACAGTCACCGTTGCTGATCACATCGGAAAATGCAACTATTATGAAAATGCAAAGCTACAGTGTCCTTAAGAAATTATCTACCCCAACTTTTTAGTTTTATTGACGGAGAAACTAGGCTCAAGGATAAAATGGTCTATTGATCACAGAACAGAATAGCCACTAGTACACAAAAGTGGTCACAGAAAACAGTGCACTTTGAAGAAAGTTCAGTGCTGATGGTAATGAGCTAGTTAGAAGAGGGAAGGAGTAGGGACCTTGGTGATCACATCGGCAACTGTAACTGAGCTGCTCTAGCCATGAATGAGCGAGCTCTGGGATTCATGGCACCGGAGAGTCATTTTGTATCTACACAGCACCAAGGCCACAAATGGCAACTTCCTCACAAGGACATTGCCACTGGTAACTATGGTCAAGACGATGACAGTGAGATGAGGACAGCTGCCACATCTGAGGACACGTTTATTGACTTTTAGAGCAAGAGTAAGGGAGAGAGAAAAACATCAATCAGCTATCTCCTGCAGGTGCCCTGACCAGGGATTGAACCTGCAACCTAGGCTTGTTTGTGTGTTCGATTCTCCAGGTCAGGGGGATTGAACACACAAACTTTTTGGTGTGCGGGATGATGCTCTAACCAACTGAGCACCTGGCCAGTGTGGGGTGAGGAAAGTTTTACAGATTTAAATGATATGTATTTTTGACTAGTAATTGTTGTCACATGTGTACGAACATGTATCTGTGGGATGTGGATCAATTCTCCGTCATCCAAGGGTGGTTTTCCCAGCTCAGCCAGGCCCTGACCAGAAAAGGAAGAGGCTAGGCCCAGGCCCAGTGAAGATGAAGACACCAAAGTGAATTACTATTTACTATTAAACACATTCTAAATATAAATATGAATGTCTTGGGCTGTATTTTACATAGTGCCTCAGTGTGCACTGGACTCCCCACGTAAAGCAAGCGTGAGATCACTGCCGCCTTCTCCCCCAGAACGCGGCCGAGGACGTCCGCGTGTTTTGCTATCTAAAGGAAGTCTATAGTGAGTCCTTTTGCAGGACAAATGCTTATACGCTACTGCACATGTTTTACAAACGTGAATTTTTACCAAGGGTGCATATAAGGAATAAATGAGGATAAGGATCACATCTCTTCCCCTTAGATTTCAGTAACCCTGTGATCTGAGACATGCTGCATCGTTTCACATCCATAATCATTCACGTTCAAGTCGGGTTGTGACACTTTGGAAGGATATTTGGCTCCAAGCCGATTAATGATAGTTAAATAAGCTCTAATAAAAAAAAAATCTCCAAAGTATAATCTCCAGGGTCCCTGATACTATATTTTCTTGATAAGAGACCATGCTGTTCTGAAATAACATTGCCTGTTCCCAAAGGTACAAAATCGGCAGTGAGCTTTGTATATCCAAGTCTGCTCTCTGGTGGGCAACTTGGGAGTGTCACCTGCTTCTCATTAAGACGCCCTTGGCATTCAGAACAAAAATGACACCAGACACTGAACACAGCAAGTCATTATACAGAACTGAATGTTGGTGAACAGAATCAGGAACGGGAAGGAAACAAAGGAAAAGGACACGGACTGCCTCAGACACGGGACACGGGGAAAGCATCTGCAGCTCCCGATTTCAAGACCGAGCATGTGGGACTGAATCGGTTTCCACGCCCATGGCTAACTCGCAGACAGACAGCAAGTGGGAGGAGAACGGCAGGATGGAACAGCTGACGAGCAGTCATAAATACTTAGAAGAGGGAGAGTTTAAAGCCAGCCATGGGCAGACACGACACTGGGTTACTGAGAGTGTACACAGTAAGGTCTAGAGCACTGGAGATATACTAGTTACTTCTATTACGAAAATGCAAAGCTACATTGTCCTTAAGAAATTATCTACCCCAACTTTTTAGTTTTATTGATGGAGAAACTAGGCTCAAGGGTAAAATGGTCTATTGATCACAGAACAGAATGGCCACTAGTACACAAAAGTGGTCACAGAAAACAGTGCACTTTGAAGAAAGTTCAGTGCTGATGGTAATGGGCGAGTTAGAAGAGGGAAGGAGTAGGGACCTTGGTGACTACAGACACGCAGAGAGAACACGGAAAGAAGGGAAGAAAATTCTCCGCTGCTTTCTGGTGGGGAATGAAAGAAAGGCGAGGATCTGTTAAAAAACAAACAAAAATAAAATAAAATTGTGCTTGCAAAAGCAGGCAGGGAGATACTTTCTGAAGGCGTTAAATATATTTTCAGGCACGGAAAACACATGAAAAGGTACAGCAAAGAAGCGTGCGCCCTTCTGTTGTGCTACAGAAAACGAGCTCACACAGGGAGCTCCACAGAGGTGCTGACCGTCAAACGATGGCCTTGAGGCTAATGCAGAGTGGCCTTCGAACCGCAGAACAGTCAGAAATGCAGCCGCTGTCGCCACACCCCAGAACCACGGAATCCGCACGTTAACAGACTTCCAGGGGACTCACGCACACAGGAAGGCCCGAAAGCCCTACTTCAGACCGCATCTCTTCCTTCTTCCTCCGACGCTTTGCTTCTTCAATGACTACTGCTCCCACTCCCACTCCCCCCTCCACACCCGAGTGCCCGCACACTGCCCCAGCCGCCGAAAGGCCTTCCCTCACACCCACAGGCCCCCCACTTCAGGACCTCCCGACATCACCAGTTCTTTCCTTTTCCTTGTCCTCTACACAAACCTGATCCAAACCACACTAATCTCTCATCTGTACAACCACGAGAGCCTCCGAACTGGTCTCCCCATTCCCTCTCCTGTTGCTTTACAGTCCATTTTCAAACCACCCAGAGGGAATTTTTTAAAAACAAAAATTAAGC
>PVKM010040632.1:0-13401 GCA_004027735.1 Carollia perspicillata
GGGAAGCGAGCAAGCGTCTGGCGCCGTCCCAGTCCTCTCCTGACCCCAGTCTTCTCCCCCCGTGCCCCTCCAGCTGGCATACTGTGTGGTGCAGTTCCTGGAGAAGGATGCCACCTTGACAGAGCATGTGAGTACCTCGGGGGGAGGAGGCAAGTGTCTGTCCCTGCAGGTCTGACTCGTTCTGCCTCCGCTCCCACAGGTGATCCGGGGGCTGCTCAAATACTGGCCGAAAACCTGCACACAGAAGGAGGTATGCAGACGGGCCTGGCCCAGCACCAGAGGGAGGCTGGGAGAGCTGAGCTTCTGGAGGGCGGTCGGGTGTGTGGCAGGGAGATGGAACCGCTGACCCGTGTCCTCCCCTGCTCCACAGGTGATGTTCCTGGGGGAGATGGAAGAGATTCTTGACGTCATCGAGCCCTCCCAGTTTGTGAAGATCCAGGAGCCCCTCTTCAAGCAGGTGGCTCGCTGTGTGTCCAGCCCCCATTTCCAGGTATGGGGTGGGGACCGGTGAGGATGGGAGCCAGGGAGTGGACTAGGAAGGTTGGCCAGTTGACCTAACACAGCTCCCTCCGCCCTCTGGATCCTCCTTACGTCTGGTAGTGGGGAGACATTGGAGTTAGAGTGAGGAGGCCCTGGGTCGAGCCTCCCACTGGTCAAGGGGCCTTGGGCAGCTCACTTTGCCACTCTGGGTGGGATTACGCTTCCTCGTGTGTAACGTGGGCCAGCAGTGATCTCTCCAGAGGGTGGTGATGAGGCTTCGGAGAGCGTAGTGTAAATGTATGCAGTAAACTGCAGTGTAACAATGCACTCCACATGGGCTGTCAGTGCTTTTCTTTGGGCTGTCGGTGGCCTTCAGTTTCATTAGTCCCACTTCAGGGCTCAGCCAGGTCCCCATGTCATGAGGCTGGCTGTAACTAGCATTCTTCCACGTGTGTGTGCAGACTCTCTCCCACTCTCATGAGCCATACCCTGGTGGAAGTCAGTTCTTCCTCACAGTGACTCTGGTACTTCAGTTAAATACACCTCATTTGATTCTTACGATAGCCCTGGGGGTGGGGTTAGATATTATTAGCCCCATTTTATAGATGAGAAAACTGAGGCCAAGAGGTTGAAAGCTTTGCCCAAGGTCACATGGCCAGTGTGTAGTGGAGCTAGGATTCAACCCTGAGCACTGGACACCAGATCCAGTGTTCCTGCTTCCTCGTCACATCGCTTCCTCCAGTGGGACAGATGAGCCCGAGGCGGCGGTGTGTGGAGGGCAGGGCACCCTGGGCTTGGGGTGGGGGTGGGTACCAGCCTTGCACATGCAGGGAAGCCCCTGCCAGGCACTCACCCTGCCATGTCACTGCCCCAGGTTGCAGAGCGGGCTCTGTACTTCTGGAACAACGAGTATATCCTGAGCCTCATTGAGGACAACTGCCACACTGTGTTGCCGGCTGTGTTTGGGACCCTCTACCAAGTCTCCAAGGAGCACTGGAATCAGTGAGTGCCCAGGCCTTGACCTAACCCACAGAAGCTGGGTCCAGGGCCCACCAGTCCAGACCTGGGGTTACTCCTGGCTAGAGAGAATGAGGGACGGCGTGGGAGAGCTGAGGGGCAGTGGGAGGGGCAGGCAGAGGCCAGTGCCTGGGGTGTGCGGCTGCCGCACTGCACGCTGCGCACTGCGTTTGGGGCACAGGGATGGGCAGAGCCCTGGAGAAGGAGGTGGGGCCAGACTGAAGTTGCTGTCACCACCTCACCCCTCTCCCTTGACCTGCCAAGAACCATCGTATCTCTGATCTACAATGTGCTCAAGACCTTCATGGAGATGAATGGGAAGCTGTTTGACGAGCTCACGGCCTCCTACAAGCTGGAAAAGCAGCAGTGAGTGCTGGGGGCCTGGCTGCGGAGGGAAGGGGGACAAGGAAGGAACCGCTTTCTCACGGTTGGAAGGAGCCCAGGGGGATGACCCCACATCTGATCTGATCGGATACTTAAAGTCCCTCCCTACGCCCCTAGCAAGGGTGGCCCCCTCCTGCCTGCCTCCCCACTGCATTGTCCAGGCACCCTCCCAGGTGCCTCTTCCAGGTACTGAGCTTTTCCCACCCGAGTCTCCTGCCACTAAGGGCCAGGCTAACGCATCTGCTCCATGACCAGCTTGTACTCAGTGACCTCTTCCAGGAGTGGAAGGTTCCCGTAGAGTCCCTTTGTAGATGAGGCGGTGGTGAGGGAAGCTGGACTGCAGTCAGGGCCGCAGGTAGGGGAGCTGCCTCACCCTCTCTCCCCAGGGAGCAGCAGAAGGCCCGGGAGCGTCAGGAGCTGTGGCAAGGTCTGGAGGAGCTACGGCTACGCCGGTTACAGGGGACGCAGGGGGCCAAAGAGGCCCCCCTCCAGCGCCTTACACCCCAGGTGGCCGCCAGTGGGGGTCAGAGCTAGAGATCCCGTGGAATAGGGAGGCACTCAACCCAGAGTTATCAGTCCCTCCATCCCCTCTCCTGCCCAGGGGCCCAGAGAGACACACACCTACCCCTGGCCTCACCAGAGTGGGCTTGGAGGGCTCCCTGCCTGGCCCAGTGCGGGCAGCTTTCACTGTGGGGGAGGAGAGTAGCTGGTGGTCCTGGCAACAGAACTCTCAGGCCCTTGTGGCAGGACTTGACCAGGGCCAGCTTGACTGGAAGCTGCCATCAGGGATCTCCCTGCCCCGAGAAGCTGGGCCCTAGACTGCAGGCAGGTCCCCAGCCCCTGCTCCCGGCCGAGGGCAGTGGGACTCAGCTCCTCATTCCCCCACCTCGTGCCAGCGCGAGGTCCTTCCTCACCGCCCCCCCCCCCTTGGGCTCCGTGGTCTATTTATTCTCCCTTGCTCACCCCCAACACAGGCACCGTCCTGGGCCTGGGGCACCCTCCTTCCCTCCCCTCCCTCACCCTGTATTTTCTTGTCCCCTTTTTATTTATTGGGCAGGGGGAGGGGTGAGGGCACAGGCAGAAGAGATTCCCCATGTCCTGAGGCAAGGTGGGGTCACTGTTACTGTGGTCTGTCCCCTCCCCCTGGCTGGGGGTAGACTTAATAAAGACAGAAACTGAGGACTGTTTGTTTATTAAGGAGCGGGGACCAGCAAGAAAGTGAAATGATCAAAGGCTGCTTAGGAGGCCAGGCAGAGGCAGGGAAGAGGCAGACACCCCCTCTTTTCAGGAGGTGACAATCGCTGAATCTTAAGAGGGTGGAAGCTGCCGTCCTCAATGAGGCTGAGGATGGACACGAAGTCCTCCAACTTGGTCCCTCTGACCAAGTGGAGGGAGGCGAGGCAAGGGCAGGCTAGAAGCGTGAGAGGCGACACATGTCACACTGGCAGGCCTTGGCCGTGAAGATCTCTAGCTCCTCCCTCCGGTGCCCCCCACACTGCAGCTGCACCTTCATCTGTCAGGGAGAGGGATCCGCGCTGCAGTCCACTGCCTCAGGCCGCTTCAGACCCCCGTCCCCTCTGTCACCCCCAGCCCTCAATGAGCCACCATAGGGCTGGGCACCCTCACCTTCCTCAGGCCACTGATGGTGCAGCACCGAGAGACTGAGGTAACGTTGTGTCGATAGCCACTGGCCACCAGCACAGAGTACCGGGAAGGGAAGGCACTGGACTCGCAGTGGCCCACACAAGCCTGTGCCACATGGGAGCCCTGGCAGGTGCCTTGGCGGTCACTTCGCACCGTCACATTGAAGGCTAGAAGGAGACAGGCGAGTGGTAAGACAGCACCTCTGCAAAGACTCGCCTAGCCCGTGGCCTGCACCCTCAGTGCGGGGCGGTCAGGGGGCTGTCCGCCCCTCCACCCAGTCCATCAGTTCTTTGCTCCCACCCAGCTCTCTGCGCCCAGGGTTACTCACGGTGCAAGTGGCAGCCTGGGATGGCCGCCTGCTGAGCCCAGCCTTCAGCGATCACCAGGAACAGCAGGCAGGAGAGCAGGGTTTGGGGGGAAGCCATGGGCATCTGAAACACAGCGGGCAGACGAATGTCTGCAGGTAGGTGTGCAGGTGGGCTCGGGAGTTCTTTAAAGGCCACCTGCTTCCAGGTGAATGGGCAAGGCTAGGTTGGCTCGTCGGACTTGGGTGAGGCGAGCCTGTGAGCAGGGCTGTCTTTTCCCTACACCTGCCCTTGGCGGGGGGCGGGCGTCAGTGTGAGCCACTGTCTCTGGGTGTGACAAGTGTGCCAGCCCACTGTGGTGATTTCCCCTTGCATTTCTGCCACCGCACAGGGCACAGACATCTGCCCCCCTCCATCTGCCCCATCTTGGCCTGCAGGACCCCAAGCCTTCTGAGGGCTCCTTCTGCCCCAAGGGCTTACCACTCCTGAGGCTGGGGAACCAAATGGCTTGCCGAGTAGCTTCTGTGCCTGCTGCTAGTCTCTGGCGGATGCTGGTTCTCCAGATTTTTATTTGCCCGAATTTGGAAGCCACGCCCTCTCAGAGATCGGCTTTCAGGCTGCCGCCTGGCCAGAGGCCTCTGAGCAATCCCACCTGGGAGACCCTGCCCTTGGCTGAGCGGTGGTCCTAGGAGGGTGGCTTCTGCTGCTTTCTGCTTCCCCTCTGTCCAAACGCTACCCAAGGTCCAGAGCTAGAGAAGTGAGGTATGGAGAAAAGCCTGGGAGCTGGTGGAGGAAGAGGACCCACGACTGGGCCGAACTCTGGCCACCTGGGTTCTCTTTGCTGTGTGGCCTTGGGCAGGACAGTGTCATATTGGGGGCCTCACTCCCAAACCTTAAAACTACTAAACTCACCCCTGCCTGCCTCCTTACCCCAAAGCAGAGGAGAGGGTGTGGGGGGAAGTTCATATGCACAAGGGGGATGACACCAGAAGCCATCTCCTGAGATGTGCCTGGTGGCAGAGTTGGAGGGAGAGGGGGCTTCTAAGTCCATGTCAGAGCTTCAACTTGCACTGTCAAATGGAAGACTTCTCATGTGGCGGTCAGCTACAAAGTGGGCACTCCCCACCCCACCGCAGTCCCTGGAACAGGGACCTGACTCCTGGAAGAGCCTGAAACTGTTGATCCCGCAAATCCCCTGGTTTAGTCCATCCTCGGCTCCGGTTACAGGTGAGGCAGCTGAGGCTCAGAGCAGGAATGTTACTAAAGGTCACACAGCCAGTTCAGGCCAGGGCCGGGTGGGAACTCAATTCCCCTGCTGGCCGTGCATGGTGCTAAATGAGACTTGGGACAAGAATGTGGCAAGCTGGAAAAAGACCCCACGGTTAACAGCAGCTGCAGGGCTGAGGTGGGGGTGGAAACCACAAGGAAGCCTGTGGTGATCTGGCCCCCACACCCAGGGCCACTGCCTCACCCAGCTGCTCAGAGGGCAGAGCCAGCTGCACGGGCTGCCGGAGCTGGAAGCCTCTGGAGAGCCCAACAAATCCTACTCCTTCGTTTTCCAAATGAGAAAACAGGAACCAGGGAGAAAGCGACCTAGCCGAGGCTTCGCTGTAAGCTAGTGCGAGTCAGAATGCTCTCGGCCTCCAGGCTCTGGAGTTGTGCCTTCCAGCACTTCGTGAAGCAGGTCATGCTTGGGACAGTCGGGCAAAGGCTGTAAATGCAACTTGTCCCTAGTCCTCCAGTCTTGACAGATGGCGGCTTCCCCTTCAGCCCTCCTCTCCCCAGGGCCCAGGCCCTTTCACAGCAGCCACCTCTTCTCTTCTCCCCACCCAAGGTGAAGGCAGCCAGACAAGGGATTGCCAAGCTACCCCAGCAGTCCAGCCCCAACATCATGGGAACCTTCCAGCATCTGACAGATAAATCAGCTGTTGGAAGACCAGAGGTGACAAGGGTGCATCACTTCACAAGGTGGTCCATTCTAATATCAAACATTTCTTAACAGTTAAAAAAGTGATTCCTTTGTCCTTAGCTAAAATGAGTTTCCTTAAATTCCCAACAATTACTTTCATCCTCTGAGGCCATACGCACAAACCTCACCTGTGTGTCCGGATCAGCCCTGCATTGTAAGACAGAGCTCAGGGCCTGGTCTTCTCCAGGGACCATAACCTGGACCAACTTCGGTCACCGATAAACTTACCTGCATCACTGTCAAAAGCCAGTGGGACAGGTGCGTGGGAAGCACTTACCTACTGAGAAGCTGCACTTTGGGCCAGGCTGGGTGCACTGGGGAGGATGACTTTTGAGGGTCAGCAGGACCCAGATCAGCAGGGGTCTTTCAAGTCCACTGTGCGGTTCAGACCCCACCCCCAACAGCATCCTGTCGACAACCAGATACCAACCAGGTACGCCAGAGAGGTTTCAGGCATTGCTTTCCTGTATCTTGCGGGAAGAGCGTGCTCTCTCTCACACTCTGTTTTACGGAACTCAGTCAATAACTGTTCATAAATAATTTATTGTCTTAGGATCCTAAGCGCTAGAGATGAAAGACCTAAATTGAACCTCAGAACACTACAATTCTCAAACTAGAACATTTTAGGAAGTTCCATTCTTTTTCTAGTATTTTAAATTGAAAAAAACATTTCATTGGAAAGGGGTAAAGGACAGGGCAAACCAACTAGGGGACTCAGGGAGTCTGGGGCAAGCAGAGGACAGTCACTGGGAGAGGGCACTCTCCCCGCCGCTGCGTCTGGAAGGCTCACTGGCTGCTCCTTCTGAAGAAATAGCGAAACGGGAAGAGAGAGCTGCAAGAAAGCAAGCAGAACAGGTTGAGGCTCTGGAGGTCCCATTCTCTTCTCCCAGGTGGCATTAGGGCTCCATTAGCCAGGGCATTTTTGCTCTGGGGAACCACTGAGTGGAAATTCGAGTCTGGAACAGCATTTGAAAATGTACCCAAATTAGATTACACTCAGGCGGGGAAATACAGAATTGCATGGGATGGCTGAGCTCTAGATAGATAAAGAAATTTGCTAAGTGTCCTCTGCAAAAATAACTCTGAAGATGCAGCTTAGATTCAGAGGGGAGAATAGAAGCATTTTGGTCACCAAACATCTAAATGAGGCAAATACAATGAGAACAGTCTCTGTCCAGGCAGTATTTATGGGACCAGGTCCAAGGCTGGGCACACTGGGTGGGGTGGGCTGTGTGAAAACGGACAAGATGCAGTTTTTACTAACTTCGCAGTTTGGGCCCTGGCTGGTGTGGCTCAGTGGACTGAATGCCTGCCTGCAGACCAAAAGGTTGATGGTTCGATTTCCAGTCAGGGCACACGCCTGGGTTTCGGGCAAGGTCCCCAGCTGGGGGGGGGGGGGTGCAAGAGGCAACTGATCGATATATCTCTTGCACATGGATGTTTCTCTCCCTCTCTCTCTAAAAATAAATATTTTAAAAATTAAAAAAAAATAATTCCCAGTTAGAGTCCTTGTGCTCAATCTCATCTACACCATCTCTCCTGAACAAAGTAGAGATTGTGCAGGGAATCTGCTTTCTTTCTACTCCTGAGCTACTCAGTGAGGCAGACTCAGGAGGTATTTCATTTTGGGTCGCAGTCTGATGGCAGGGGAGAAGTCTGTCTTACCTTAAAAACCCGAGGAGGCCACCGGTTCCCACGTCTGCGGGTCCTGTAGGTGGAGACGGACTGCTCTGCTGCCCTGGCAGGATAATGTCCCCTGCCTGGCTGTCCTCCCACCTAGAATCTGCGGGGAAAACATGCAGGCAGGGAACGCTCTTAGTCCGTAGGCTACTTTCATGAGAGCAGAAGGCAGGACACTCACAGCATGAGCTAAGGGTGGCCTCACACCAGGATTTTTTGGAAGACAGGTGGCTTGTTTGTTCTGACTTTCCCAGTTTCATTCAGTGAGATGCTATCCTGGCCTTGGAGTATTTTCAAAGTCAGACCCCTGAGATTTTTACACTATTCAACTCCCAGCCACCCACCACAGCTGGTGTCTTCACAGGGATGACAACTTGAAGAACTAACTCCCTTGCTCGTTAAACCCCTGCCTCTGTGATAACTGCAGTCCATACAGGACCCCACGCTGGTGAAAAGATCAGCAAACTGAAAGGGCAGCACTTGGACATGCATTCCCACCCTCACCCAGCATCTTCTGCACCTGCAACGTTAACACTAATGCCTGAAGGGAAGAGGTGAGGAGACAGCTTCCCCAAGATTGTTCTCCATTAAGACAGAAAAGCGAAATACATCACCCCACACGGAAATGCTCTGAAACACTGGAAGCATCAGTTTCACTATCAAAAGCACAGGAAGGACATGCATTGCCTCCTTTCACTCCTCTTGGGAGCTGGATGAGGGGTGGCTTCTATGACCCCAGACAAGGGCGGGTCCCTACTGGAAGGTGGCCAACGGGCACCTCCACGGGAACAAGGCACATCACCCACTGAGCAGGCGAAGACTCAGAGCTCTGTGCTGCTCTGCTCATTGGAAAACTAAAGGGGACGGGACGATTATTAAAAGACAATAAATGAATTTCCCAGCACCTACCCTGTTCCTGGACATCAGTGACACCAAATGCTGAGGTCTCCTGACATTCCTGCTGGGTTTTTCTTTCCTGGTTTTGATAAAGAGAGGACCAAGAAAAGTTTTAAACTTTCCTCCAATACAGCCTGAGGGCCTGAATGCTACTTGCTGGTGAGCTGACTTCTCACAGCACTGGGGCCTGGCTTCTGACTGCCCAGGCAGGTTCTAGATTTCTGTCTTAATGACCGTCCTTTCCCCATTTCAGCTTCCGAACCACTGTCCTTCTAAAATCACATGATTTAAGAGCCAGAACAAACCAATTTAACTTATCATTGCATATTACTGAGTGCCAACTATTAATAAGGACAGAATACTGAGGTTCCAGGAGCCAGAAGAACCCCGCTTTCCTGTGGAGAGGTGAATGGTCTACGTGGTGAAGCTGACACACAGACCAAGTGCTGTAAGACAGGGCAATGAGACTGCCCCGTGAGTGTGCAGAGAGTGTGGCTGATGAGGAGGACCTGAACAGAGCAGGCGGCGGTGAGTCGAGGAAGACTTCACAGGGGAAGTGCTGTTTGCACGGGGCTGTGATGGACAAGTGGGATTCTGTCCTAATGGGGCATATTGGAGGTGATGAGGTGGTGAGAGGAAGGCATTCCAGACAGGGACAGGAAGTGCAAAGGCACAGTGCCATTAACAAATAAATATGATCAGCAGCTGGGGCAGGAGACACATGACCACAGCATAAGCAACCAGCATGCTACAATGTGATCTCACGATTTCTCCTTGTGCTATCACTTTACAAGGATTCCTTGGACATCCTACAACCTGGTCCCAAGCCCACATTTCCAGCAGATGCCCTGATAGTCAGACAGATGGTTCACACATTTTCTTTGGGAATCTCTGCCAACTGACCACTCCCCTCACCTGGGCAGAACCTGAGGGCCCAACTACCCAGCGGGGCTGCGAAGTTCCTTGAGCCGTTTTGCCAGTGAAGAATTGTACAGCAAGGGGCTGCAGACTACCAAGGCAGGTCTGGGAGGAAGAAGCATGGCAAGCTCTTGGGAAGTTAGGATACAGCCTCCACCCTAACATAAGCTGGTATTTCCGATGTGAGCTTTCCACAAACCATCACATTCTGGACCACATAAACAGCCACTTAAGTCATATTCCGGTAAAAGTGAAAGGAGCCCTGGCCAAATGGCTCAGTTGGTTGCAGCGTTGTCCTGTATACCGAAAAGGCTGTGGGTTTGATCCCCAGTTAGGGCGCACACCTAGGCTGTGGGTTCAACCCCCAGTTGGGACACGCACATGGGAGGCAACCAGCCAATCCATGTTTCTCACATTAGCGTTTCTCTTTCTCCCTCTCTATCCCTTTCTCTCTCTAAAATTAATACACATATCCTAGGATGAGGATTTTTTTTTTAAAGTGAAAGGAAGGAGACCATTTTTTCCCCTCTTCCAGTCAGCATAGATACGGAATTCAGAGGGTCCAGCTCTGATTTCTAGCTTGAGGGAATGATTCTTACAAATTTAATGAAACTATGGTTTGGGGCTAAATCCTGCTGCACTGGCCCTAATGAAACCATCTAATAATAAGGTCGGCAGTGGGAACCAGAAGGGCAAAAGCCCTAGGGCAGAGGTCAAGCCTACTTCTGAAACACGAAGAGTCCCCTTCACAAGGTAATGTAGCTCTTCTGTCCTGAAACCTTGAGAGAGTTCTTAGGAAAATGTGGAGAGGAAAAAAGCATTATAGCCTGAAATAAGACCGAGGGTGTCCTGTCTTGGAGATCCCCAGAGACTCCGCCCCACCCAAGCTGCTTCTGCATATGAATGGCTGGTCTTGGCTCCTGCTGCACAGCTTCCTAAATCCTCTGCAACAAGCAGGGCCTCAGTGAGCCCCAGGCCCGGCACTAGCAGCAGCGAGCATAGAGCCGCTGCTCAGCCTCTACTGGGAATCTCCAAGCCTAGAACAAGCAGCAGCCATCTCAGATTGCTCTATAGCTCAGGCAGGGTGACCCCAGGCAAAACACAGGTGGGGGCTGACCTTGGCCTGCACAACCCGGGAAAACCAGGGCCAGTGTACCCAGTGGACAGCTACAGACCACAACAGAGCACCACACCCTGCCCCTGCACAGCTGATCCTCCATGGAGGGTGAAGGGTGGTGGTCAGTGGTCACAGCCAATCCCTGCAGCTGACTGGCCTGGGTGAATCTCTCCCATTGACCTGCCAACAGCAACCAAGGCTTAACTACAAAAGGAGGGTGTACTCAGCCCACACAAAGGACGTACCTCAAGTACCCAGCTTGGGGGTTAGGGAAGGCTGTGCCACTGGACCCTACAGGACACTTACTACATTAGGGCACACTACCAAGACACGGAGTCAAAGCAGCTCTACCTAATATACAGAAGCAAACACAGGGAGGCTGCCAAAACGAGGAGACAAGGAAACATGGCCCAAATGAAAAAACAGATCAAAACTCCAGAAAAAGAGCTAAATGAAATGGACATAGCAATCTATCTGATGCAGAGTTCAAAGCACTGGTGATAAGGATGCTCAAGGAACTTAGTGAGGACCTCAGCAGCGTAAAAAAGATGCAGGCGGAAACAAAGGATACACTAACTGAAATAAAGAACAGTTCACAGGGAAACAACAAGAGAGTGGATGAGGCTGAGAATCAAATCAATGATTTGGAACATAAAGAAGCAAAAAACCACCAATCAGAACCACAAGAAGAAAAAACAATCCAAAAAAATGAGGACAGTATATAAGCAGCCTCTGGGACAACTTCAAGAGGTCCAATATTCTCATCATAGGGGTGCCAGAAGGAGAAAAAAAAGAGCAAAAAGTTGGAAATCTGTTCGAAAAAAAAAAAAAAATGAAAGAAAACTTCTCTAATTTGGTGAAGAGAATAGACATGCAAGTCCAGGCAGCAGAGAGAGTCCCAAACAAGATGGATGCAAAGAGGCCCTCACCAAGACACATCATAATTAAAATGCCAAAGGTTAAAGATAAATCTTAACCTTAAAAGATTCTTAAAAGCAGCAAGAGAAAAGAAGTTAGTTACCTACAAAGGAGTTCCCATAAGACTATCTCAAAAGAAACTGTGCAGGCTAGAAGAGACTGGCAAGGCATATTCAAGGTAATGAAAACCAGACACCTACAGACAAGACGGCTCCACCCAGCAAAGTATCATTTAGAATTGAAGGGCAGATAAAGAGCTTCCCAGACAAAAAAATTAAAGGAGTTCATCATTGCCAAACCATTATCATATGAAACGTTAAAGGGACTTATTTAAGAAGATCAAAACTATGAACAATAAAATGGCAAAAATACATATCTATCAACAACTGAATCTAAAAAACAAGCTAAGCAAACGAGAACAGAGACAGAAATCATGGATATGGAGGCCATTTTGATGGCTGCCAGATGGGAGGTGTGGGGGAATGGGTGAAGAGGTGAGGGAATTAAGAAGCACAAATAGTTACAGAATAGCCAAGGGGGTGTAAAGTACAGTACAGGAAATGGAGTAGCCAAGGAACTTATATGCAGGATGCATGGACATGAACAATGGTGTGGGGACTGCCTGAGGGAGTGGGGGGTACTGGGAGGAGGGGGGGCAAAGGGGGAAAAATCAGCAGAACCATAATAGCATAACTGATAAAATATAATAAAAAAAAGACTGAAGGTATCACCTAGAATATCCAACAGCACACAATACCCTAAAAACCAAACGCAAGGTTGTCCTCTGTATGTTCAGGGCTAGATCTGCTTAGAAGTGCAGTTCAAACAGAGGTGACAAACAAACAAACAAAACTATGCACATGACAGTATGTTTTACTCCTGGACCATTCATCTGTTCTTCCCCCATTTTTTTTATCCTTCCAACATCTGGATCTCTAGGTCTAGGACATGGGTTAACAAAGGGAATGGGGCTGCCCTTCCTTCCCGTTCTCCCAAAAACACCTTTTATGGAACCAGAGACCTTATTCAGGTATGTGTCGTATTCTTCTAAGCTTCCCTCACTCAGGCTTTCAATGTGTTCAGACAGGCATAGTTCACATGGTGATCCTACACCCTAACTTCCCCTAAAGGGCAGAGAAAATATCAAGCATTGGGCCATAGGAGCAAATTCAGTTTTTCCAGCTCAAGTGGCTCACACTGAAAAGTCACTGCGATCACTTTAATTTAGGAGAAATCCTCTCTCTGGGAACAGGGTCTACAATGGAGACTGTTTTTGGGCTTTGAGTCAAAACCAATAAACATGTTCCTTTTGGATTTTTTTGCTGAGAGTTTTTTCTAAATTCAGTATCAGGCTGAAAGGTAATTATGTTGAATAAGAAACTGCGGGTACAGTTCTTGAGGGAGATGATCTGTCAAACTAAGAATAGGAAGGTACGACGGGTAGAGAGTGAAGGAAATGTTCCTTTAGCAGTGATTACGTTGGCAGAATAGAGTGTCTTTGTTCTCTGGAGCTCCTTGTACTTGTTCAGTTCTTCTGCCCTCTCAAAAGGATGAGAAAGTAGAAGAGGGCACTGATCTGCCTGAAATCACTCCATGGGCTAGTTGGCCACGGCGCAAGGAAGCCCTGTAGTCCACATCTGCCGACACAGGTAGAAGTCTGAGCCCCAGAGAATTCACTCTTCCTCCAACTAAACAGTTAACTCCTAGAAAGACCTGATTTTACATGTTCAGGTGTACCGCTGCATCTAACACAATGCCTTGCAAACAGGAGACAATAATCATTTAGGAGTGAAAATCATTTCACTCTTCTACTTAAAAATACTCTACAGGGAGTCCTGTAATCTTGACGGTAACGCCAAGCTCCAGGGGCACTGGCTTGCAGTCACCGAAGCCCTGCACTCTCTCCTCTCGGCTTTAGTTCTCTGAGCCAATAGAGGAAGCCTCCCGGTCTGGGTGAGGTTCTCCCTTGTGGTCCCTCTCTACTCTGCACTTCCTGCACGCAGCACATCTATCAGTAATTACAGTTGGATTGTTTAGGAGAGGGTGTGCTACTTCTAGTGTTTTTTTTAACT
>PVKM010040633.1:0-13411 GCA_004027735.1 Carollia perspicillata
TGCTTGACCCTTGTCCAATGGGGACAATCATGGTTTTCACCTTAAGGGTCTTCTTCTGGCCTCCGCCCACCTGAAAGTCACTTTACCTGCTCTTTGGTAAAGTAGTGGAGCTTTACCACAAGCTCTCCCCTTCTCATCTTCTCCTCCACTCCTCTCTCTAGAACAGAGATCTGAAGCCCGTATTATCACGTGGCCAGACAAATGACACAGGAGTGACACAGATGAGTGGGAGACACACTAGGAGTGCTGGGGTCTGTGGCAAACTCTCATCTACAGGGAACACCTGCTACTTCTCTCCAGCTAGTCGTTACCAAGAAGGAACTCGAGATGAAAGAGTTTTAAGAGCCCTGGCTAGTGTGGCTCAGTTGGCTGGAGTGTCGTCCCATAACCAACAGGTTGCAGGTTCGATTCCTAGTCAGGGCACATACCTAGGTTGCTGGTCTGGGTGTGTACGATCCCCCTGTTCCGGCATGTATGAGAGAGAGCTGATTGATGCTTCTCTGTTGCACCAGTGTTTCTCTCTCTCCCTTCCTCGCTCTAAAGCAATGAAAAAATGTCCTCGGGAGAGGATTAAAAAAAGTTTCAAGAGAAACTGTAAATACAAAATACTGTGTAAAAATGTCCTGATTTTATATGTTGGCAACAAATTCATATTTTAAAAACTGTTTGAGGGGATGAAAACTTCTGTGGGCCAGATAGGGTCCAGACTGCCACTTCAGGTCTCTCTCAGAAGCAACCTTTTTCTAGGCCTTTGGGTCTCTGTAGCCCCAACCCCACCTTTCCTTCCCTGCCCCTCAGTACAGACATGAGCATGCAGGAGGGACCTGGCCCTGCCATCAGGCTCACTGGTATCAGTGAGATAACAGATGACCTGGGTCTGGAGTCCCAGGGAGATTTTTACCTTTCATCCCTAGGTGTCTCATTCCACAGGAAATAACACTCAGGGTCACCTTTTTTTCTTTCAATGTCCTTCAGAGACTTTGAAACCCAGAAGAGAAATTTAAGACATGGCCAAAGAACAGAAACTAACCTCTTCATTTCCTTGGTCAAGAAACAGCCAGATTTTTTTTATTAATACTGTTATAATAAGGTAAGGAATGATAGCTGCAGAAAAATTGAGGATTATATATATCCTAGAATAGGAAACATAATACATGTGATTTTTATGATATATCACAATCCTGGTATATCAAATACAGTATCGATGTAATAGTATTATCTATTTCAACTCTTTCTCTAGTATTCCATCAGGATAAATATTCAATTCAGGGGTCCTTAAAGAATGAGCCTTTACAAATTTAAAGTAGCTTTAAATAAAATGTATGACAAACAGACAATGTTTACAAAAACTATTGAGGGAACTACCTTTGTTGAAAAGATTTTTTTCGGTTGTGTAGATCATGTAACGTCAGTGGTCAAAGCCAAATTGATAGGTTTTGTTATTGGAAACTGTCGAGGTGGCCATTCAGCCACAGCGTCTGCGCCTCAGCATGGCAGCAGGAGGAGGAATTGGTGACTCTGTTAAATCTTCATTCTCAAGAAAATGAGCCCTAAACTCTGAATGCTATTTGACAGCCTCACAATCAGAAACACAGGGATCAGAGTCAAAGGGATTAACAATAATTATGTCACTGAAAATTTGGGTACTACTGAAATGTGCTATCCTGACAGGTCTTCAAATGGTGAACGTGTCCCCGATAGTTTCACTGTGTGTAAGACGAGAGATGTCTCTGCGCATGCGATTTTGTGGAGAGGGGTTTGTCCCATGTTGCTCTTGCAGGCAGGCAGGCGGGGCGTTGCTTGCCTCCTGTGAGAGTGAGGTGGTGGCATTAGGAACACTGTGAAGCCGCAGAACCACAGAGCCCGGTGGCAGGGACTTGAACTGAGGGGGTGATGCCTGGTGTGGACCCACAGAGGCAGGTTGGACCTGGTCACCTGGATCCAAGGAGAGTGAGGCCCAGCCTGAAGGGGCTTGCTTACATGGGAGGGTGTCGGGTCTCTGGTAGCCAGGGTACCTGTGTGCCAATGGGGCCTGTCACCTGCCTGTAACATGCTAAGAATGGACCTCCCAGATTGTGCTGATGTTTCTTGGTTCTGTAGGCTGAAGGGTTCGTTTCCCCAAACTGGCACCGGATATAAATCTGGAATCGTGAGACATCATGGGAGAGAATACAGGCTTTAGAACCTGTCATACCCTGGGGCAGAATCCTGGAGTCGCCTGTGACAAGTGACCTCCCTTTTCTAAGTCTATTTCTTCACCTGAGAACTGTGACATAATTTGCGTTTGCTTCTTAGTCAATTTAAGGGCAACCTTTCTAGTACTATTAAGGACTGCATTGTTACAATTTAATAAATTAGTGGATCCAGAATGAAGCCTTCTTTCCATATACTCAAAAACGTACCCAGAATTGTGTGTGAGCCACAGCTGCTTCCCAGCCCCACCGGCAGGGAGGGAGGAAAGTGACATAGTAGCTGATTGTTAAGTGAGCCTGACAGCTATGTCTATATTATTACCGTTACAGCTGTAACTACAGAGACACATGTACACACATGTGCAATCAAATCCTAACTCTTCCTTTTTAATGAACTTCTAAAATTAAAGGACAAACCGGAAAGTGCACACGTCATAACCATACAGTGAGTTCCCACAAAGTACATATACTACTCAGCTCAATAAATGGATTATTATCAAGAATCATCAAAGCACCCCCCATGTTCCTCTCCTCCCCTCCTCACTTCTGCCACCCAAGGGAAACTCTTACCTCACTTATAACCCCATGGGTAAGTTTTCGATGTTTTGAACTTGAGGTGGAATTGTGTTTGTATTGTTTTGTGTCTGAATTCTTCCACTCGAGAGTTACGTCTGTGAGACCCAAACACATGAATGCGTGTGCTGATACTCAGGTAACCAGACGTAAACTGGGACCATCCCAGTTTATGTTACTGTCTTGTAATTACCAGTAGCGCACCTTTTCACTCTCGAAAGTGTCCTTATTTGGATAATAAATTGAATGGCCAATGCTACCTACCTACCACCTTCTTCCCACTCACCCTATAGGCTGCCCTCTGTAATTTCTTTTCCTTTCAAGCCTGCCTGCAATGGTGCAGGCAGTTGCTGGGACCACCGCTCTTTGTAGTCACGGGCTAGGGGAAAGCCGGAGAAGCCCTGATTTTCTTCCTGCTCAGCCGTCTGTGACAGTTGCAGAGGGCCAAGCTCTAACCCTAATTCGAACTGCCTTCATAGAGACTGTCTTCCTTCATGGGGGGCTGTACAGAACCGGGTGAGGGAAAGGGGCGATTTTGTGAGGCAGTGGAGTGAGGGTGCTTGAATTTTTAGTCTTGAAACTTTGGCTTCCCCTGGGGAGTGGCATTGCTAAAGTTACCATCATTCTTTCCCTTTCTTCCCCCCAATTCATAATTCAGCACATTAAAGTTATGACTTGAATGGAAGCAATACTCTGTGAACCTTCTTTTGTAGATTTTTAGTACCATTTTTTTTTTACCTCTGCTCTCTGAACTACTGTTTGGCTCAATCATACCCACCCAAAGGCAAGGCACCCTGGGCAGGACCATTTTTAAATAAACGGTGTGCAAGGCCACAGTGTGCCTTCACCTCCTCTGTGGTCCAGCCACGGCAAGCCCTGCTGGTTCTGTCGGAGAAATTTTCTGTTTACCAGGATGTAAAGGCGTGAGCAAGCCTGGGCCGAGTATGAACGAGGGCTCTTCCCTGTGCTGCGGGAGAGGTGTGTCCCTGGAGAATCTTACTTAGCAATGCCTTCTGCTCAGTTATCATGAGGTCTTAACAATAGTACTTTGTTCAGACAGCCGTCCTGAGAGGTAACAGAGTTCACAAACTGAAGGATGCCTCCCATCGGATGACATCAGCACTAACTTATACATACAGAGCACTTTAAAAAATTATTTATTCAAACTAAAACACACACACACAAAACAGTGCACCCATTTCTTCCACCCCACACCTCTGGCAACCATCGATTTGTCTTCTATTTTTTTTTCTTTAGATTCTGCCCACAAGAGAGATTTTATGGTATTTGTCTTTCTCTGTCTGACTTATTTCACTTAGCGTAATGCCCTCACAGTTCATCCATCTTGTAACAAATGGTAAAATCTAATTTTTTGTGGTTGAATAACATTCCATTGTGTATGTACATATATGTCTGTGTTTATGATGCCAAGTGGGTACTTGAATTATTGGGGGGGATCACTATGTTAATTCTATAATTATCTAACCACTACGCTATACACATGAAACTAAATATAAAGTAATAGTAAATATCAACTGTAAGAAAAAATAAAATAAATTAAAATATATCATAATTTCTTTATCCATCAATGGAGCACTTTTAACTTCTCAAACCTTATTAAAAAAATTATTACTTTTGCCCTGGCTGATGTAGTTCAGTGGACTGAGTGCAGGCCTGTGAACCAAAGGGTCACTGGTTCGATTCCCAGTCAGGACACATGCCTGGGTTGCGGGCCAGGTCCCCAGTAGGAGGTATGTGAGAGGCAACTACACATGGATGTTTCTTTCCCTCTTTTTCTCCCTCCCTTCCCCACTCTCTAAAAATAAATAAATAAAAAAATTTAAAAATTATTACTTTTGTCCTTGCAGTAATAGCCTTGGTTAGGGTGGGTGTAACTTTCTTGTTGTCTCGGGTATCTGATTTCACAAGTACATTACCTGGGAGACTCCTGCAACAAGTCTCCTAAAAGACTGTGTTCAGCTCTCTCCCTCCCCCCAGCTAAATACTGTATAGCCACTAAAATGATTTGGTGGAAGTTCTAGAATTTCTGACCTGTAGAACAGTTTTTTACATGGTAAAATGTTCACAGTGTTTTACTTGAGGAAATGAATTACAAAATAGCATGTTTAATGTGATGCCATGTGGGAAAAAAGACTGTCATATCTCTTTAAAACTAAAAAATAAGGCCTTAAGATTAAGACAAAATTTTTCCATAGTTTAACATTTTGAAATACGGATACATCTTACAATGTGTACTCCACCTGACAAGGTTCTTATATGGATGGGAAATCTTACATTCGATTAGCATCTTGGAATTTAATTATTATGATCTTCTCTCCCCCTCTCTCAAATCTGTATCTAAATAATTTGCATGATATCCACCAAAATGTTAAGTGAGTACCTCTGCAGGGGAGAATGTGGGGATTTAATTTTCCTTTTATTTATATCCTTTGCATTTTTCAAATTTTCTAACTGAATGCATATTAATTTCAACAATAACTCTTTAAAAAGATAATGTACAAGGCCCAAGGACCCCTTACTCAGGGCAGTACACTCTACCAGAGAAATAAAGATGAGGCTGTTCTCAGGATTATTATAAAGTCGTGGATGGAGAAGAGAAGGGTCTACACATACCTTCTGCAGAAATGGTTAAAGGCATTTAGGGAGATGTTTGTTTCAGAGAACAGAAATGGAAATCGGTTTAATGTTGCATTTCAAGAACATTTTCTTGGTCATAGATATTTCTGAACAATATAAGGATGTCAGATAGGAAGGAATAATAAGACATTAATAAATTTATACTTGATCTGCAGTTGGTTTGTTCACAAGTGCCTTCCTAATAGAACAGGGAGACTGTAACAGTTTCCATTTTATAGACCACTGAAGTGGTCTGATTAGGAAATAACGATGGAATTTAGATTTCCTAATTTGGTTTTTCACTCCCGAAATGTTGAAGATACAAAGAAGGCTTTTCATGAACCAGTTGCATGTGAAAGGCGTTAACCAGGTGCCTGCTGATTCTGCCGCAGTTGCCGGGATAAATATCCTTGATCAGCTTAACCCCAACCTCTACTTTAGAGCCTGATTTCCAGTGGAAATATAGATGGGCTGTTTTTGTTTCTGTTAATACTAAGCTGAATATTAAACAGCTCTGTTAGATTGAGGCCACCACCGTTGACGATGACCCATTCAGCATGAATCCTGCCCGGACTGAGAGCAGGTAGGCCAGAAATGCCTTTAAGCAGGGGCTCCAAGGACTACTCAAGGACTGGGAACATTCACTGCTGGGATATCAAGTGTGCATGTTGTCAGCTCTCAGTAGGACTTGGTGCTATTCGTTGTTATGAAATCATCGGTCCGATGGGGCCATGTTAATTAGGTTGACCGTGGGGTCAGCTGCAGAGATGCGGGCAGTTGTGAGCTCAGGGCGGATGGGTATGGGTGGGTGGTGCTCACTTCAGTCACCGCCCTGCCATGAGTGGCCAGTCCACCATCAAATGACTAGGGAGAGAAGTGTTTAATGACATCTTGCTTTCGTATTTATTTTAGTTTTTGTCTTTGTTACAAAGCAGTGTAGCAATGAATGAGTGGCTGTCACAGCTGATTTGAACATGAAAAATCTTGGAGAGTTTCTTTCTGAACCAGGACTCTATCAGGAGGTTTGAAACCCACTAACAGAAGAGAGATCCGTTTAGCATGTCTTTAACTGTTTATGTGGTGTTTACTTTCTAACCATGCATAGGTACCGGATTAGACCAGGTTGTGATGATGATTTTTTTTAAGCCTTTGAACCAATATCTATAGTTAAATTGATAAAATATTTGGGTTTGTGAGGACAAGCAAATCTGAACTATAAATAATATACTTTTACAGCCATGAAGCTAACCCCAAAAACTATACTGAGAATTGCTGAGATTTTTTTTTTCTGTTGGTGGACGTCAGACATTTTTAGTAATCAAACAGATCAATTGAAATACTTTAAAACTATCAATAACATAGTTTATCCAGTGATGTATATGCCTAGTACATATTAAATATAAACGTCCTTAGTTTATAAATATATACATACTCATATACAAGAAATGACAACGTGAGTCTTTCAGTACCAATAGTTTTGATGAAATCTCTGAAGATTCTTGTAGGTCAAATTATAAATTTCATTGTAGAATAATAATTCTGTAATAAAACGCTCAGTAAATATGCATGACGCATTGACCTAAATACATGTAATTTTAGAGAACATAAAATGAATCATTTTTCTTTTTTTCAGTGAAGTTAATTATACTTTTATTTCCCATCAGCTTCATCACTAATAATTATATTCAGGTGTTTGTGTCCATGACACACACTGAATTTAAATGGTTAATAAGTATAATCTATCTGTGCATAATCCAGCCCATTGTTTTCTCCAATTTTTTCAAAAGATGTTTACTCTTAGTTGGATTTGTCTGAGTTTGTCTCTAAAGTAAATCTTGGATGGTTTCCAAATTACAGACAGAAGAGAGACTCTTAGCCAGCCAAAATTTTAGAGAAGTTGTAAAAAATAAATGCAACTGGCAAAAAGCATGTGGAATATCTTGTCAACTCTGAGATACACAGTTGTTTTGTATGGGTGTTTCTCACGCATAATAGCAGACCACATGTTTCCGAACTTTCAGAATTGTTTGCCTCTCCCTCTCAGGGGTGATGGGGAGGTAAATGATGGTTCACTTGCATCTGGAGTGGTGCCTTTCATTAGTAGAAGTGAAGACAAGACATAAAATCAAAATATTGCTTGCATTGTTGGTTTTCAGCTTACGCTGTTGACTATAAATGATGCAACATATTGATGATCTTAAAAGGGAAAGAGCTCAGTTTTATTGAACACTTATGTGTTCATGTGCTCATTTAATCTTCACAACAGTTCTATACAGTAAATAGTCATCTTGTCTGAATCAGTTAAAACAATGGGCCCCCAACCTGCCAAGTAACTTGGCCAAAGTCACACAGATGCGGGGAGGGGCTGTGATCTGAAATTAAGTTTATCTGATTTCAAAACCCAGGTTGGTTGGACTAGGCCTTTCTCTTTAGCCCGCTGGTTGGTTGTTCGTGGCACAACTATCATTGAAATAGCTAATTCATTTAGCACAATTAACATATCAACAAAGTAGGTACCTACTTATGATTTTAAATGGAAAATGACTATTTAATTTTGTCTGTCAAAATCAGAAGGGAGGGAAAGGGTCGTCAAGGAACAGGTATAAAGGACCCATGGATAAAGCCGAAGGGAGGAAAGATTGAGGGTGGGAGGTGGGGGTGGGTGGGGTGGGGGAAAGTGGTGGTGGGAAAATGGAGACAGCTGAACTTGAACAACAACAAGAAAAATTTATTTAAAAAAATCAGAAAACACTAGGCTTGAGTCACTGTTAAAAGTGTACAAATCAAGCAAATTATTTTAAAAAACCTGAAGAATATTAATCACTATTACAATTCATTAGGCAAATGAAAAATAGTGAAAAGTTCATAAAAGTAATAAATAAAATTGACACTAATTAAATTGATTTTTGAAAGCTGTGGACTAATTTTTGTTCTTTCAGATAAAATGTATGCCTTTAATCAATACATGTAATCTTTATGTTTACAAATCTGGCTTTTTGGGTTTTTTTTTTTTGGTGTCAGACATCAAGTGTCCTGGGGAAACTTGGAAGCAGAATGAAAAGAGCGTGAATCCTTCAGTCAGGACCAAGTTTGAGTCCTGGTTCTGTAACTACCTAGCTGTGTGTCCTTGGGAAAATGGCCGACTTGGGAAGACTTAGTTGTCTCATTTGGGAAACAGGAATGATAGCACCTCTACGTTGCCCAAGTGAGACAATGTTCACGGAAATATTATAAATATATAATGCATTCTGTGAATCTAAGGTGATAATTTTGGGAGGTGGTCAAACACACAAAAGAAAACTTTGGTCTTCTTGGGTGTGTATGTTTAGTGTAGGAGGTGCCTTAGTGGTCTGAGCAAGCAGCCGTGGCCGGTTGTCATTCTTACGGCTACGGTCCTGGCATCAGAGACAGGCTCTGACCCACTGTCCTGACACACCGCATTAAGTGTGCAGTTTGGAGCTCACCCAGGTAAGATGGGACCTTATAAACTGTCTTGTGCTCACTCCCTAGGGATGTTCCCTAGACCTTTCCACTGAGTCCTTTGACTAAGATGCCAGGCCAAAAGTAAGATTCTGGGACCATGGGAGGTTTATCTTGGCTTTCATAGTAGAAAGCAATAGGGTTGAGCAAACCTGAAGAACCATGAAATCCCTCTGGTGTGCATACGTATTCTTTTAGCCTGTATATATTATGTGTTCAATAGACACTTTCTCCAGTAGAAAGCATAACAGTCAGCTCACTTGATAGACTTACCTCTCTGATACAAGCAGGTAAGTCCTGCAGGTAGTAATGAGGCCTATTAGTGATGCTCATTCAGTTACAGCTGTCAGCAACCCAGCTCAAATGAGCTTGCAAAGAAAGAAACTTCTGTGCTAGTGTGTTGTGCCTGGATGGTCACAGCAGTGGTGTTGGCTTCCCACCCAGTTGATATGAAGATTGGGTGATGTCACCAGGACTCTGCTCTGCTCCCCTTGATTGGCTCTGCTGACCTCTGCTCCACTTTCAGGCAGGCTCTCTCCGTGGGAGCCAAGAGACCCACAGCGGCTCCAGACCCAGAGCATTCTCACCACTCTATTGAGTATATCCTGGCTCTGTAACTCACTAGCTGTGTGACGTTGGGCAAATGGCAACTTTGAGAAGCCTTGGTTGTCTCACTGAGAAGATGGGAATGTATTCTTCTCTTCTCCATCATCCTATATTAATTCTGAAAAGGAATTAATGGCCCTGTTTTTAAGTCATGTGCCTACCCTTGAACTAAGGAGTGGCCTTGGAAGGATGTGTTATTCTGGCAGGTCAGCCTGCGTTACCAGCTTACTTCTGTGTCTGGGAAAGGGCTTGGGGTAGAAAGAGTGTCAGATTGGTTTATTAGAGCACTCTCTGTACTTTAGCATAGAGACATGGAAATAGGAGTCCTATTGGATGCCAAAGAAATGCTTTTTTCTCATTACCCCTTTCTCTGATGACACAGGTGATTAGGGAGGAAGGCTCTCAAGGAGTACATCAGCTGATAACAGACGGACTAGCTCCCTTTTGCCAGACAGCTGGGCCTTTGGGTGTACCAGGTCTGCTCTCAGGAGTCCTCACACTGTTTCCCCCCCCTTACCCCTCCCCACTTCCCATAAAACTTCTGCCTGTGATCTGTCCACATCGGCCTGATAGTGATAGTATTGCCCAAATGAGATTTAATTGCCTCCCAAAAATACTTACACTGGAGAACTTTTTTCAAAGTTGAGCTTTTAAGAGCCAAGGAATAAAGAATTACTATGGAAAAATGAACTGGAGCTCTTTATTTGGGACCCTGGCAGCCCTGCCTTGCAAATCCTCATGTAATACAGTGCAGACAGTCACCTAGTCTGCTGCAGGCTACAGTCACCAGCCCTGTGTTCTGAAGAATCAGTCTGGACACAGCTGTAAGTGGAAAGTGGAGCACTACCTCAGGCCTGTCCATTGTTCCCTTCGACAAATGTTTCTTGAAATCCAAACATGTACCAGGTTCAAGTCTAGGTTCTGAGGATACATCTATGAGTGAAGCAAAGTTTCTGCCCTGAGGAAATGTTTATCTTAGGACAAGAAAAAGAATGACAGAAAATAAGCAAGTCCATGTATATGTCACGAGAGAAGTAAAACAGAGTAACATCAGTAGGCTGTGCCTGGGGGGAAGGAAAGAGTCTCACTGGACAAAGACCTGATGGAAGAGAGAGTGAGCCTTAGAGGTACCTGCAGAGAGAGTTTCAGGCAGAAGGAACGAGAAGCGCATGGTGCTGAGCTGGCCCATGCTTGGCGTGACAGAGAAACAGCAGGTGGGTTAGTGGGAGCCAGACTGGAGGCCACTGTGAGGATGTCAGCCTGTACTCTGAGGGAGACAGGAAAGTTCTGGAAGGGTGACATGCCAGTTCACCCCGATACCAACCAAGATCTGGGTTGGATAACTTTGATTTTGTGTTATTAGATGGAGCATTTCACACTGGTTAAGTAGAACCCTTGATCCATGGGAGTGGAAGAGATGAGTGAAGAGAAAATGGCATGGTCTACGGAAAACAGGAGAGTAAAATCTGGACAAAGGCATTAACTCCCAGCATGGCCACTGGTCTCCAGGTTAACCACACGTTGAGTGTCCAGTTGCTGTCCAGCCACCAGCTGAGCACTTCCTGCAGTGTGTGCGTTCTTTCCTTCCCCTTCTCCCTCGGAGGGGTCGATTCTGTCAGTGTTAGTCTGTACCGCATTGCTTGGAGTAGGGTTTCCAGATTTAGGGTGGGGAAAGGATACCCAGTTAAACTGGAATTTTAGAAAAATAATAACTTATAAGTATATGTATGTCCCAAATGCAGTGTCCCATTTTACATTTTATATGGTAACCCTACTGGGCAGAACAGAAAGTTGTAAAGTTTCTGGTCTGAACCTCAGTGGCTGCTCCTGTAGAATGGAAAAATGGAACTTTGAGATTTATAATCATCTACTTAGACCTATGCCAGAAACGTGCTTCTCACAAATTTGACAGAAATCCACAGTCTGTGCGTGTGTGCCCCGATGTGGGTAACAAAGCAACCTGAACATCGCTGTTTCATAATGCAGCAGGGGTTTACTTTTCGATGACTAACCAGTGCTCTTGCTGTGAGCACCGGCAAGCAGAGAATCTCCAGTTCTCCAGTTCACTTGGTCAGTGGCCTAGGTGACTGCACTCTGCTTCACAATACAGGGCAGGCTTTCTTGTCCCACTACACTGTCTAGAGTCCCCTCCCTGTGTCCAGTGAACACAGCTGCCTGGGTCTCTCCAGACTCCTAGCTCCATGCCCTTCACTCAGGCTCCCTCGGGCCTCTCCTTCCCACATCCCAGCCTGGAACCCCCACAGCAGGGCTCGCCAGGCTTCAATGCCTGATATACAGTATCTTCCCTTTTTGCTGTTTTTTCAGGTTGGAGCATAATCTGGTTCTTTTATTCCATGGAGGCTAGTGGCATACAAGAGACTGTATTTTAGGAATTTCTCACTCCTGGGCTTCTAGCTGTGCCTTAAAAAAAATTCTTGATTTCCTTCAAGAAGTGGGTCCTAATTTAGCTTTATTTGTAGACTAAGAAGGCCTGGGTTGGAGGAGGATTGTTACCTGAGAGACCCATGAAAGAGCCAGGGTCCAGTGATCCTGGGATTCAAATCGTGTTCCTACCTTAGTACAGTCCAAAGCAGGTACAAAGCCCCAAAACGTAGAGGTCAAGTTAAAAAATTGTTACTTTTCTTTCATTGTTTGGTTTTGAATATAGAAGAATTATACATACCTGTGCGTAAACACAATCTGGGGTTTTGTGTACGGTGATAAATGACAGTGACAGGAACTGTCGGCGGCATGAGGCTCACGCGATGCGGCTGCCTGGGAAACACGCGTCCCAGCACTGATGAGGCGGGCACTCGGCCTGATCTGCTAGCTCATCGGACTCGGTGGCGTTCTTGCGCCTCATGTATTTTTAAATAACCGAACACAATGCTTTGCTTCTTCAGAACACTCTACTTGACAGGTCCCAGGCTCCCTAATTTGGAATCAACTAAGATGAAGTGAAATGAACAGGCAGGTAGCCTCCATAGTGGAAATTAATTATTCACTCCATGTCAAGATGTTGAAAATGATTTGTTAGAAGTTTAGACAAAATTTTTATCCCTAAAGTTCATCCTCATTATTCAAACGCAGGACCAGCCATCCGTAATGGACTCAAGCAGGAAGGCTTGTCAGGTGAAGACAGCCAACCACTCAGAGAGCAGCGAGCAGCAGCCTGTGTGTTCCTGGTTGCCTTGTGTTCATCTAATTGTCGGGGAGAGTTGGAATTGAGATGTAAAGGTCGCTTAGAGAAGTTTCTTCTCTGCTGTAAATTATTTCAGCTTCCGAGTGATGGGAGTGGTACCCCCTCCCCCCATACAGAACTCAGCAGTGGGGGAGGGCCCAC
Organism: Carollia perspicillata; assembly: GCA_004027735.1. Classification (NCBI taxonomy): domain Eukaryota; kingdom Metazoa; phylum Chordata; class Mammalia; order Chiroptera; family Phyllostomidae; genus Carollia; species Carollia perspicillata. The sequence goes on from PVKM010040633.1 coordinate 12,832, forward strand.
CTGGACACCATCGCCACCATCCAACTCAGAAGCTGATCTCCTGCTGGCACCCCCTTTTCCAATCCCTGTGCCTGGGTTTTTCTGGTCTGGCTGTTTGAGAGTCTGCTTCCCTAGTGCTGAAGTTGTCCTGCCAAGCCCCTGAGAGAAGTTATGAGATGTCCCAATTAAATTTAAGTCATATATTATCCTTGTCTCTGCAGAACACACAGCTATCACCCTGGCATCTTTGGGTATTAAGTCATGCAGACAAGTGTACTCCCTATAAGGACTGAAGCAAACGAATCCATGCCTCCTATTCAGATGTACTCAGAGAGAGGGGTTCACGTGGATACATATGGACACAAGAAGGAGCAGGATAGGAGTTTGGATTAGAACGGCTGCATGCAGGGTGATGAAGCAGCACCGCCTGTTCCCTGGGCATGCTTGGCCTTCAAAATCATTATTTTCTAGTTATTTACTGCTTTGGCCTAGATGCCAAACTCTGAATCCTAAAACTTACCGTAGCATCAACTTCACCTTCAGAGCTAGTTGTCCTTACCGCCTACTCACCCAAGACCGTGCTTCCCGAGGGGCTGTGTCT
>PVKM010040634.1:0-13394 GCA_004027735.1 Carollia perspicillata
CACGGCAACTAGATCACTCTTCCTTGTGTCCTCACACTTCTGCTTGAAACACTTTTTTCTCCTAAGTTCTCATTCTCATCCAGCAGTGACTTATTCCTTTTCCCCATTCCACAGATTTTTTTTTAATTGAGGAATATTTACATAATACAAATATAACCATTAGCTATTTTAATGGGCACATTACGTGGTTCTTGGTACATTTACAGTGTGGTGAATGCATGATCTCTATCCAGTTTTAAGGCCATTGCTTCCCCACAGATGAAAACCCCACACTCAGGAAGCAGTCACTCACCTTTCCCTAATGTGTCGGCCCTTTGCCAGCCTGGCAGATAAGCTTAGAAATGGAGAGTTAAAATAAATGATTGAACATCAAAGATTTTCCCTGTGGGGCATATATCTCATACAGAATGCCAGAATGCAAAAATTACCTTTTAGGACAACTATTATTTTTTAAAAATCCCTGAAAATAAAAAGTGTTGGTGAAGATGTGAAGAAATTAGAACCCTGTGCACTTCCAGTGACAGTGTGAAAGGGCGCAGCTGCTGTAGAAAGAGTACGGTGGTTCCTGGAAAAATTAAACAGAATTACCATATGATTCAGTGATTCCACTTCTGGATTCATACTTAAAAGAACTGAATGTGGAAACCTGAATTTGGTTTGGGTTTTTTTTTTTGATAGTCAATATTATTTTCAGTAGGTATACTGTGCTGTATACCTACTTTTAGGTATACAGCACAGTAGTTAGACCTTTATATAAATTACAAAGTGGCTTCCCTGATAAGTCCAGTACGCAAACAGATATTTGTACACTCAGGTTCATAGCAACAGCATTCACAGTCACTAAAACGTGGAAGCAACCCAAGTATCCATTGATGAATGAATGGATAAATAAAAAATGTGGTGTATACTACAATGAAATAGTATTTGTTCTCAAAAAAGCAATGGAATTCTGATATATGCTGTAACACGAATTAATTTGGAAGACATTATGCCAAGTGAAATAAGGTAGTCCTCCCAAAACTAGTACTATGAAATTCTACTTATATGAGGTACCTAGAGTAGTCAACTTAAGGGACAAAAAGTAGAATGGCGCTTGCAGGGTGCTGGGGTGGGTTGGGATGGGGGTAGAGAGTTGGTAGTTAGTGTTTAATGGGGACAGAGCTCCAGCTTGGGAAGATGAGAAGAATTCTGTAGACAGATGGTGGTAATGGTGACCCAACAACGTGAATGTAGTAAATGCCTCTGAACTGTACACTTAAAAATGGTTAGAAGGGTAAATTTCATGCTCTGTATACTTTACCACGATGTAAAAGATTATCAGAGTCATCTCCAAAAGACGGAGGAGACATCTACAGAGGACAATTTGGCCATCAAAAAAGAATAATGATTTCCATAAATTAATATATGTAAATAAGTCATCTTAATATTTATTATCAGTTTCTAATACTAAAAAAACCTCTCACTTGTTGGTCACTTTTGGATACTGCTAGGGCACCAATTAATTAATTACAATCTTCTGAAAAAGGATAAATAAAGGTGAAGTAATTATAAAAAAATGGTATGTGTAGGGAGAAATAACATTTACAGCCAGTTTGAAGGATCTGTCTTTTTGGCCCTCTTGTTTGGTATCCATTTTCACTGAAACTTGGTTATTATTACCTTGTGTGTGGGTGCCTTGCCAGTCTGACAGATGAGTTAGATATGAACATTCAAAAGAAAAATGATCAAATATCAAAGGTGTTTCTTGTGGGGCATGAATCTCAGCTGAGAATGCAAAAGACTTTTTCCCTTGATCTGTAGCTCTGGTTGTTGAAACAATATTACTCTCTCATCAGAACTAGATTAAATCAGATCTTTTGAAAATGGAAGTTAGACAATAATGTTAGAAATGTCTTATGTTGGAATATGAGTAATATACAATGTGATATTATGGAAATACACATAAGATATCCTGTTCCTTCTAGGTTTTGTCTGTATTTGCTATCCAAAAATTGTTGACTAGATTCCTCTCTATGAGAAAAAGTACCTCAAACAGTAAATAACACTAGCAACTATTTACATTTTATGTAATGCTCATTTTGCTAATGTTCTGATTTATTTAAATGATTAACATTTCTTCAAACATTAAGCATAAATGATTAATATTCCTCTGAGTATTTACAGGCTACTTAAGATCAATAAATCAAAACTCAGACATTCAACAAATTAAAGTGCCCCAATGCTTAAGCATTAATTGCAGATTTATTTAATCAAACTCTTCTGAACATTAAATAAAATCACAAATCTAATCTATCTAATGCTTCAAATACCTTAAAAGGCAGAAGAAATGAACAGAAATAAAGCAATGCTTTCAGGACTGATTACACTTACTCATGCTCATTACAGATGTGCCAATGCTGCCGATTGGTTGATTTTTTTTCATATAGTTTCCTGGGATTGTCTGTCTAGGGTTGCAGAGAATTTAACGAGACTTAAGAGAAAAAAATATTTCCTTAGACTAGCTGACGTTGCAGAATCCAGTGGTCAAGCAGCGAATTCTTAATCAGCACCCCACCTCCATTTTGCCATCCAAGATTTTAGGTTCAAGCCTCTATAAAAAGGCCGAGTCTCTTTGTATAATTCAGTTTTTCTTTTACATCTAATGAGACTTTAAGTCCATGCCTTTCAGGGGGTTTTTAGTTTCTGAAGCCTCATGTATTTCCAAGAAATAATATAGTTTTTGCTTTCACCTGGTCTGTGTTATCAAGATTATCTTGCCATTATGACCTGATTTCTTAGTATTATGGGAAATTTGGGGGGTTGTATGCATTAAATTTAATAAGGTCATTCAGAGTTTTCTCTTAAAGTGAGTGAGAGATAATTTCACCTTTGGGCCATTTGGCAAACAGATCATCTTGGAACAATTATTTATGATCACTAATGTCGATGATTTGCTATATCCTGCTTTCAACCGGGAATCTTCATAGTCCCCTGAGGTTCTGTTGACTTTTTAAAATATTTTCTTCACTTTTTCATTCAGATAATTTCTATTTTCATCTTTTATTTTTATTCTGACATCCTTAACCTGCTCTTACACTTACTCAGTGAATTTTCTTTTTTTTTTTTTTTAAAAAATAGTTCATTTATTTAGAGAGAAGGGAAGGGAAAGAGAAAGAGAGAGAGAGAAACATCAATGTGTGGTTGCCTCTCACGTGCCCCCCACTGGGGACCTGGCCTGCATCCTAGGCATGTGCCCTGACTAGGAATCGAACCAGTGACCCTCTGATTTTCAGGCCCATGCTCAATCCACTGAGCTTTGTCAGCCAGGGCTATTCAGTGAATTTTCCATTTCAAGTGTGATCCTCTTAGTTGTAGAATTGGTTCCTTTTTTATGGCTTCTGTTTCCCTGCCTGTGTGTTCTCTCTTTGTATTAATTATGAACATATTTTCTTTTATGTGTCCTGGAGCATAGTCATCACAGTTGCTTTAAAATCTTTGTGTACAAATTCTAACCTCTGGGTCTTCTCAAAGTTAGTGTCTGCATGATCTTTTATTTTAAGTATGCAACATATTTTATTTTCTTTTATTATTTTTTAGTCCTTACTTGAAGATATGTTCATTGATTTTAGAGGGAAGGCAGGGTCGGGGAGAGAGAGAGACAGATGGAGAGTGAGAGTGGCAGACAGAGAGAAAATCATTGATATGAGAGAGAAACATCAATTGACTGCCTCCCTTATGTGCCCTGAACTGGACTGAACCCATGACCTAGGCATGTGCTCTCACCAGGGATCAAACCCCAAACCTTCTGGTGTGTGGGATGATGTTCCAATCAACTGAGCCACCCGGCCAGAGCAGTATATAACATAGTTTAAAGTTTACAAGTTTTCCTGTTTTTTTTTTCATGTCAAATCATTTTAGAATGAACCCTGGAAATTGTGTGATATTATATAGATTGTCGATTCTGCTATTAGAATAAAAAGCATTGATGTTTCGTTTTGGCATGTTGTTAACTTGTTGAACCCTGAGTGCAAAGTGTTTCTTCCTGGTTTCACTCCAGCCTGCAGTTGGCTGTGCAAATATGATTCAGAGGTTGGCAGGGGGCCTGGGCCATGTTTATACACAGAATTTGGTTCTCTGACTCTCTTTTATTTTTGAGATTTTTTCCTCATTTTCCTGCTTCTGGTCATACCCAATCTTATTTCTCTTATTCTTTAAGCCTATTATGTGTTAAAAACAAAACACACAAAAACACTTATTAAACCCCAGATTTTGTCACATGATACAGACTGGGACCTCCCCTCAGTTTAAAAGCCATAAAAGTGGGAAACTCACCCACTGTCTTCCCTTCTCCTTTGTTTCCATCCCCTTTGAGTATCTATCTTCCTGCTTTTGTTTATTCTTTAGTGTCTTCAGGTGGTTCTTTTACATTCCGTCCATAGTTTATCCTTGTCATATGTGAGAACATTGGTTCAGTAAGAACTACCCAGCCATTGCTGGAACACCTTTTAAAGGTCAAGGGTTTAGTCCAGTTTTTCCAATTTATCACAGTATCTGTTTTCTGAACTCTTTTTTACAATATGAAGACTCCAGCCATTAAAAGGTTTTACTGCTTTATTAAAAATGATTGCAAAAGAAAGATTTCTTCTAAAAAAGGAACACTAAAAGAGCTGGCAAAGTCTTGTCTGAATGTAACCCTGTATTATTTTGCAAGAGGCTGTGGTAGAATGATCTGTGTGAGTTTTGATTACGCCCGATAACAACTGTACAGTTTGGGGTGAGACTTTTATTTACTTATTTTTATTGAGGTTGCAATTGAAATAGAACATTATACTAGTTTCAGGTGTTCAATGATTCGATATTTGTATATGTCGCAAAATGATTATCATGATAAGTCTAATTAACATCTATCACCATATATAGTTACAAATTTTTTCCTTGTGATGAGAACTTTTAATATCTACTGTCTAAGCAACTTCAATATGCAGTACAGTATTATTAACTCTATTGTACATTATATACTCATAGCATTTATTTTATAACTGGAAGTTTGTATCTTTTGGGGCAAGACTTAACTTCTCAAATTTTTTGTTTTTATTTTTATTAAAAAAGACAGTGATTCACTGTCTGCTCTGCATCCACAAAGTTGATATTAGAATTAGATGACATGCTACATTTGAAAGTATTTTAAAGTGAAAACAGTTACTTCATCTGGTGTCTCCAAATATTCTGGGTGTTATGAAAGTGTAAATGGCTTTCCTCTAGACCTTTGACTTTCTTTCTTTTCCTTTTTTTAAGTATATTTTATTGATTATGCTATTACAGCTGTCCCATTTTTTTCCTCCCCTTCATTCCCTCTGCCCCACATTCCACCTCCCACCAGGATTCCCCCTCCCCCAACAGCTCCCCCACCCCCTACTTACTTCATGTCCATGGGTCATACATATAAGTTCTTTGGCTTCTCCATTTCCTATACTATTCTTAACCTCCCCCTGTCTGTTTTCTACCTACCATTTATGTTTCTCATTCCTTTTACCCTTTCCCCAATTTTATTCCCCCTGGGGGGAATAACCCTCTATGTAATTTCCATTTCCATGAATCCGTTCCTGTTCTAATGCTTTGCTTAGTTTGCCTTTGTTTTGTTTTTGTTTTAGGTTCATTATTGAGCTCTGTGAATTGGTTGCTATTTCGATTTTCACATTTTTGATCTTCTTTTTCTTAGATAAGACTCTCCATCTTTCATACGTTGCAAGCTGAGGACTGGGTTAGGGCAGTGCTCACAGGGAGGCCAGCCTTACATGATAGTAGTACTGTAGGATGACGTTCCAGAGTCCAAACCTCATTTTACATGGATTTCAGTTTAGTTTTACTAGTGTTCCAGAATGGCTCAGACTGACTGACCTAACCAAACTCAGAGTCTGCGATGCACACCAGAAAGCTAATTTATTAATTTGCAACAGAGATCAGAATATTTGTGTCTGATGGACAGGGTGCTCTGCGCCATGGTATCAGGGTTTCTGTAAACAATTTAATAATCCACAAGTTGTTTCCTGATGTGGAAACAGGGCAAGGAGAAATGAATAATAATTACAATAACAATAAAAATACCTGCCATTACTGAGTGCTTTCTATTTTTGTTAATTTTCACAACAACCTTAAAAAGAATATATTATCACTTCTGTTTCACAGTTGAAGAAATTGAAACACAGAGAATTTAAATGTCTTTTTGAAGGTTATAAATCCCAGAAACACTGGAGTGAGGTCAGATGAAAATATTTTGGTAGATAGGGAAACTTACGTCCACGGATGCAATGTTTGCACATTTGATGGTGCAGGATAAACACCTGCAAATGCTCTTTCTCCAATGTCTTATTACCTAGGCTCCCTCTGTGTCCCATTGCTTCCATAGTTATGTCCAGTGCACTGAATTTGTTGCTTATATATGCATTCTAGTCCAGCCTCCTTGATATTATGCCAAACACCTTGCTTGGTTGGACTAGTGAATGTCCCCAAGGCTTTTGGGTAAAACGGTCCCATACATTTGCTGGCGTGAGACTGAGACCCAGCTATAAGGGCTAATAATGTTGCTTCCTTCAAGCTAATATTCTTTGCATGTTGTTGAACATCTATTAAATGATTACAGGACAAGCTGATTTTTATTACTTGAAATTGTACCTTTCTTTATGTTCAAAATAATGTAATGTATTTCTGATATAAACTGACATTTGAGCTTATTTGGAGGCATCTTTCATTCCACAGTGTTGCCTTTACTCAGGTGGACTGTGTAAGTGATTCAACTCACTGAGGGCAGAGTAAATTCCACTGAGATAATAATTCTTTTAATGATAGTAACATTTCCTGAGCTGAACAAGTGCCTGTCACTGCTCTATATGACATTTTTTTATCCTCATAAAAATCTCTGTAAGGTAATACTATTATGTCCATTTTCACAAATGGGGAAAATGAGGCACTGAGATGGTAAGAAGTTTGCCAGAAGGTCACACAGCTTGTAAATGGCTGAAACTGAAATCAAACCCAGGTCTTCTGCCAATATACTGACTTGCCTAGTGGTTAAAGTTACTAATTGTTATGGGTGGAATTGTATCCCCTCAAAATTCATGTCTTAAAGCCCTAATCCCTAGTTCATCATAGTGTTACTGTATCTGGAGAGAAAAATTCCTAGTAGGAAGCACCAGGCCATGCATGATTGATTAGCATTTTCTGAAGCCTTTGCTGACCTTTGACCTCTTTCAGGTGGCCAGCCTCAGGGACTCCTCATGACCATGGTACCTTATGTGGTGAGCAGGTGCACCTGGCAATGAGTGAGTGTGGACCAGCTGTCAGTGAGTGTGGACCAGCTGTCATCTCTACTTCAACATTCTGCTACTTTGGAGGCAGTGGGGCAGGGTTACAACATGCCAGGTAGGGAATCCTGAGATGACTCCCAGAACCCGTAAGAGTCAGTATATTGATGCTGTAGTGCCCTCTGGAAACCAGCTCAGGATATTTGCCTGGGTGGCTGAGTACTTAATATCCTGAGAAGCTGTTTTTTTTTCTCATTTAAATTCTTAGTGCCCAGCTGTGTTAATATAGGTTTTATTATTATTTAGGTATAGTGAGGCCAATAGAACAGGAGATGATCACGATGGTAAAGACAGTGTGTTACTCACAGTCCCCCACAGGTGGGGGCCTGTCCTGCTGCATAGGACCACATAGGGAGCACAGGAAGCAGCAGGCTCAGGCAGGAGACAGAGGACAGGAAGCAAGAAGGAAACAGTGGGCAAGAGCCTTTATTAAGGTTTCCACAGGGAGGAACAGGCTAGGCAGAGTTACAGGGCCAATAGTCGTTGGTTTGAATAATTTCAGTGTGCTTGGGGGCATGGGGGCTGTTATGGCTCGTGGTACCTGGCCCCCTGGGTTGATTAGGGCATTTGGCTCAGAGAATGGCTCAGAGTATGAGAAACTGATAAAGAGGGCAGTTAGGGTGTGGGCTCTGAACTGGTTGGTTTGCATTTCAAAAGTACTCTAGCAGGTGAGTTGTTACTCTCCAGGAACTGGCTAATCCTGGGAGGAGAAAATCCCTCTAAAGCCATAAGACCCCAGATGTCAAAGCATCAGAATACAGAAAATAAAAGACATGGTTAATACACTAGCACGAAGTCAGGCTCACCGACTGGTGACGATTCGAGCATCTCCTACGTGGAAACATTGGGCTGCACTATTGACATGAAAGGCAAGGTACTTCCTCTCATGCAGCAGAGCTGCTGGAGCACACAGCTCTTGGTTTTCTTGTACTGCAGATTAGTCTCCAATATTTTCACAAGAGTGTTTTGGGGGATGAGTGTGTGAGAGAGAGGTGGCAGGGGGATCATTTCCTTTTAGCTTCCAGGCTCACATTTACCCTTGCAGAGAGCACTCCGTGCCCTGGGCCTCACCACAGGGCAGGCTGTGGAAGTCTCCTTCACTGCATCTGAGATGAGAGGACTATGTGTGTGCCATGCACTTTGGTAAGTGCATTAACACACCTGATGTCATGAAGCCCTCACACCCGCCGTCTGAGGTGGCTGTTGTACTTGTTCCTCCTCCTCGAATGTGGAAATATGGAAGTCAAAAGATGAGTAACTTGCCCAAGGTCACACAAGTAGTGGTGGATCAGGTAGAATCTGAACCCAGCCAGACTGAACTCCAGGCTAGAAGCTTAGCTGCCATGCAAAGATACGATGGTTTCCTGGTGTGCTGCCTGCTTTGGCTCAGAGAAGAAAAAAAAAAGATTTAGTAAATAAATACATCTATACCTTTTTATCTCCCTCTACCCCACTCCTCCCCCAGACCACTGGGTAGCATTTCAGTACATTTTGCAATATGAAGCATCCTGCTCCCAGTTTGGGAGAGAGGGAAAGGGAGTCTTAAGAGGACTTTCCAGTGAACATACCTCACTCTAGATATATAGGCTTATGAGTTTAGAAAGGAAAAATAAACATTAGCAGCATGTTACTGGGAACTTCAGTGCCACCAGAATTTTAGGTGGGAGGAGAGGGAGTCAGGCAGGAAACACCAACAAGGCTGTCCCATAGGCCATATGGACCAACTAGCATGACACCCAGCCCTGCCTGCCTCTCTGACACCGGCCAGTTAATTAAGGGCTGGGGTTAAAGTGAGCTGCAAGTGGGGATGATCAAGGTGTTATTCTGGCCATAGCTGTCTGTTTTTCTAGATTCCAGGGAATTTACTCAGAAGAGACAGAAAAGACCACTGAGCTCCATTCTTTATTGCCTATGGCTGTGTTTTTGCAGAGATGTCCACATAGTCGAAAGGGTCGGTGAAAAGAGAAATTGCCATCTCAGCAGGGGATCCAAGCAGTCATGTCTTCTCAGGCTCTGTCAGACTCATTCTTATCACGAAATGATTTGGTCATGAGCCTTGTGGCAGCAGCTGGGCTGCTCTGAGAGCACAGACGAATATATTCAGAGTGTTGACGCTTCTCTTTGTTCACACTCCTGCCCGGAAATCTGGGAAATTTACCCCAGTGTTATGGATGGAGAGCATGATATTCTAGCTTGTCAGGGAAGATTTTACTAAGAAAAGTCAGGCAACTGAAAGTCAAATTCTTTTCCCTGAAGAACTAGAAAATCTGCTTTCTGCAGGGCTCCCCCTGCTGGCACAGGTGCTCCCACAATGCCTGTGCTTCCCTGGCTGTTTGTTCTTCACGCTAAGGGTCGCTACATGAGGTTGGTTCGCCCCCACTTGTCCCCCATTTCCTCCTGGCTTCCTGCAGATTTTAGTCTCAAAAGGTGTAGAGTGTGTCTTAGAAATCTGCTTTCTAACAAGAGGAAAAAGCTCAGGTCAATGGCTAAGTGAATGCCATCGTTACAGATACAGGGGAGACATTGCGCTAACTATATTACCTTATCTTCTGTATTCTAGATGCTCTGGCATCTGCGTCTCATTGTTAGCTTCCTCCCAGGGTTACCTAATTCCTAGAATAGCACACAGCTTGCCTGCCACCCAATCTCTGATGTGCAAATCAACCAATCTCACATTCCCATTTTCAACCAACCCCCTTGCCCTAAATTACCCTGAGGCCAGGTGCTAGACAATAGAGCCTGCTGAAATTATTCAAACTATGCAATCCTAACCCTGTTTAGCTGTTTACCAAACCTTGCCTATTCCTCCTGTAACAACCACAATGGAGGCTTTTGTCTGTACGTTTCCCTTTGCTCCTTTCACCTCCCGATGACCCTGATGCATCCTCAGGTGGCCCTGCATAGAGGGGCGTGCCTCATCCACTTGGGAACTGTGAGTAACAAATTAGTTCTTCAGTGACAGATGTCTTCTGACCCTTTGGCTCCTCTGTATCTGAATGGTAATAAACCCTGTATTTAAAACAGACATACGGGAAAGCTTATCTTCCCTAGTCATAATTCATCCCCACAGACCATTTGTTAATGATAATCAGTTTAGGTTCTATATTTCACCCTGATCTTGTCAATATTTTTACCATCAAATTGGACAAACATGTAAAAGCATATCAAAATTTCAGATGAAAAGTTTGGAATAGTTTATATTTTAGATCACATCAATTTTTACAAACATCCAGACACTCTAAATTTATCACTAACATAATTAAGGGACAGTTAAATAGAATATATAATGAAGTCTATTAAAAAATCAATTGCTTAATGGTAATTTAAATATGGTTCATATGAAAAGATTTAGTGGTTTTAGGTTGTAATGTGGTGGCTGTAAAGTATAACACAAATATGGGGTCATTTAGTATGACCGGTGGTGATGTCCAGATCAGAGGCCCTGATAGTTCCACACTGCCCATTTACATGTCACATGAAAAAGGTCACATCCAACGTGGCCTTTACTTTTTGAGAAAACTCCTTGCAAATTGGAATGTACTCATATAAATATGACCAGAATTGTGGTAGCCATCAACAGAAATGAGCACATCTAAACAACTTAGGTGTTACATATGTAAACAGGTTGGATTTATTCTGCATAGATACAAGTCACAGAACCAGGTAAGACCCATCAAGAAATTCACGGAAGTGGATTTTACATTTATGTGAGGAAGAACTTTCTAATGATTAGTGTTGTTCGAAATGGAATGCATTTTGTGGAATGGAATCATAAAAAATATTCAAATAGAATAGATAATCACTGGTTGGAGATATTAGAGATGAAATTTCTGCATTAGTAGACAGACTTGCTCACTTCAAAAATACTTTCTTATTTTACAATTCAAAGCAAATATTTTAATCATCTTGGGGCTTACGTTTCCTCATATGCAAGGTAGTACATAACTCATAGGGTTTCATTAGTATAACATTATTCTTTTTATAAAAAAAAGATGACAAAATTTTAAATGACTGAAATATTTTTCTTTAATCTTTTGATAATATTTCTTTGGGAAAAGAAGCATAAATCTGTATGATTGTGCAGGGTAAACCCTGTTTCCACCAGGAAGCTAGTGTTAAAGACAAAGTGGTCAGCCTCCTCCTACTCATTCCCAGCTCTGGGACACGGGCTCGGCCTGATTGCTCCACATTGTCCCATCAGTAGCTCTCTATCCTGTAACCTAACTGGTAAAATCAGAGTTTGTAGGGAGCGAGGCGGAAATGTGGTTTTTCAATTTTATTGCTGACTTTTTGCTGTTTGAAGATCTTAAAACTAAGCCTCAACTTCTTCAGTGAGTTTTTCTTCAACAAATTGCAGACAAATCAAACTGACTTTACTAATTTCATAGCTGGGGAAATTGTAAATATTTTCCTTCCGTATTTTTGGCTTGACAAGGACTTTCTCTGAGATGGAAATTAAGAAACAAGAGATGAAAACAAAGCCCCCCAAGTGACTAGATTATGAAATATACAAAATAAAACTTGGAAGATTTTATTTTAAACCTATCACTTTCCCCAGATCTAAATATAATAAATTTCAAATGAGAGGTATTTAAAAGGGATTGATGAGAAAGTGGTCGACAAAAATACCTATTTATAATTTTGTGAGTAAAATCGATGAAGTGCAGAACTTCCTGTGGACACTTTGGAGTCTTCCTTGTTCTAGTTTTATAATCCGTGGAAGAAAGTGCCCTGGACTTAGCACATGCCTCCTTTATTTGGTCTGACAATGCTTCCTCATTAATATATTTAGACATTAAAGTTAATTAAAACACCTGATGAATACTTCCTGCCACCCAAATTCTTTGTGGTCTACTCTAATTGATGTTAATTTGTTTATTCACAATAACTCTGTTGGAGTGTCCTTTTGTACACAGGGTAGTTTTTCTAAGTTATATTCAAACTGTTTACAAAAAACTTTTTTCCTACGTGGCATCTTACCTGGAAGAATAGCCAAAGAAAACATAAAATAAGAGCTATTGGGACGAGCAGTGGGGGATCACTGGACCCCAATTTCCTGGCTCTTTTCTTTCATATGATTCTACTTATAAAAAACACTGGTCTGTCCCATATTTGAACAAAAAAATTCTTTACTCTCCTAAATTACTGGTCCATTTGAGGCATTTCATCTAAAGATAGCAGTTGCTTCTTTGCAAATTGTTAAGTTTTTTTTCTCAGGCTAATAAGTGGGCTCTGAGAACTTACTCCACTGCTGATTGTCATAGAGAAATAGAAGAGGAACTAGATTGTTCACAGTCTTCGTTGCCTTTGATTTTGAATAGAAACTAGTCAGAATGAAGTCACGTGAACTGGGTATATATCCCAGGTACACATGTGTACATAAAACTTGTAAAGTCATACTATTGTGAGATTCAAAATCAGCAGAAAAGACATTCTGCTGAGAGGCTAGATAAGTACGAGTATTTTCAAAGAGGAATATATTTTGCTTTTTTCCCACACCTCTGATAAAAATGTCCATTTATGATTTGAACTGCTTTTATTTTTTTAAATTGTTATTCAAGTACAGTTTTCTGTTGTTTACTCCCGTCCCAGTCCACCCCCCCAGTGTTCCCCACCTCTCTCCCATTTCCACCCCCCTTAGCTTTTGTTTATGGGTCCTTTATACTTGTTCCTATTATCCCCTCCCTTTTTCCCGGAAATTCCCTCCCCTCTCCCCTCTGGATACTGTGATCCCATTTTCTATTTCAGTGTCTTTGGTTAGATTTTGCTTGCTTGTTTGTTTTGTTCCTTAGGTTCCTGGTAAAGGTGAGATCATATGGTATTTGTCTTTTACCGCCTGGCTTATTTCACTTAGTATAATGCTTTCCAGTTCCATCCATGCTGTTGCATAGGGTAGGAGCTCCTTCTTTCTTTCTGCCACATAGAATTCCATTGTGTATATGTACCATAGTTTTTTGATCCATTCATTTACTGATGGGCACCTAGGTTGCTTCCAACACTTGGCTATTGTAAATTGTGCTGCTATGAACATTGGGGTGCATAGGTTCTTTTGGA
>PVKM010040635.1:0-13409 GCA_004027735.1 Carollia perspicillata
TGCACACATGATAGAGCTTATTTGGGAAAAAATTAAAAAGTCAGAGAGTATGAAAATTTAGAGAAAAAACAGAGAAATAGCTAACAAAATGTAGGTGATGAAAGTGGTAAGCTGTTAAACTTCTTCAGAAAACTGTTTGGATACTCACATATCCTATGATTCTGCAATTCAGTTCCTGGGTGCATACCAGAAGGCAATTTTCCTACAATGTGCAGTGTTTAATAATATCAAAAACTACGAACAATACTAACACCCAGGGACACTGCCGTGCACTCAGACAGGGGGATGTAACAGCGGTGAAAATAACTAACAGCTGTGTTCAACAACCTGCATGAAGCCTGCACAGTAATGTCAGGAGAACATCTGAAAAAACTCAGAAAAGTACAGTGTTATGATTCCATTTTAAATAAACTATAAATACAAGACACTAAACTGAATGGCAAAATCATAAAGAAAAGAAAAGCAAGGATTTGCACAAAAGCCAGGAAAGTGGCTACATCAACAGGGGATGGGGAGTGATGCGACCAGGAAGAGGCATATGGCGGTTTCTGGGGCAGTGGTAAGGTTCTCTTATTGTACATCTGGGATGGAGGAGGACATGGGAGTTTGCTTCAGAACTGTTCTGAACTGTGTATATGTTTATTTACACTTACACGTGAAGATGTTTATACACATGTGCATATACATATGTACTTGCCATTCAGTACAAAATATTGATAAATTTGTCCATAATGATACCTGTGCAGAAGTAGGTCTTTCTTGAGGATTTTCTTTTAAACACCTTTCAATTAACTTCTCAACCATAGGCCACGGGGCACATCCATATTCTTTAACTGGATCTGAAACATTCAGAAACATGCTAGAACATTAGAAAAATCAGAACAATTATTTTACTTCCTCTTTATGTTCCTAAAAGACCAGGAACATGCATAACACTGATCTCTGTAACCCTACATTAATTATGAATCTATTTATCAAAAAAGCTAATTTTATTAGCATTATCTGTACTTGAGACATTTAAGAAGATTTGAAATTTTATGGTAAAAAAAGGACACTAATACCAATTGAATAAAATAATACAAGGTCTGTCCATAAAAACCCAGCCATTGTTACTCATTCTTGGATTCATTCCCTAGGAAAGCTTCTACTAACATGTAAAAGTCATGCTTTTCTATGTGTCTTCACAGCCTTCCTCATACTATTAATTGTTCATCTAATGTCTTCTTACTCTGCTAGAATCTATGACCACAGGAACACCATCACAATATTTCTTGGCACTCAATATAGTGCATAGCTAATTAAATAATAATTGTTTGCTAGATGAATGATTGATTGAAGATGAATATAGTCTGTCTGGGAAAAGTTCAACCATTGTTAATATAACTAGAATGGCTTTCACGACATTGATGTAACCTGGCAGCCAAGGAGCGTGGACTGGAATGTACATGTGTGAACAATGATGACTTCACTGTACTAGTCAGTGGGGGTGGTAGATATTGATAAGTCACCATGTGTGTTATGTGGCCATTGCATTCAAAATAATTGAGCAAAGCAATAAATCTGTATCAAATGTTTTTAAGTTATTTATTTATTTATTTTTAGAACAAGAGGAAGGGAGGGAGAAAGAGGGAAACATCAATATGTGGTTGCTTCTCATGCACCTGCTACCAGGGACCTGGCCCACAACCCAGGCATGTGCCCTGACTGGGAATCAAACCAGAGACCCTTTGATTCATAGGCCGGTATCCAATCCACTAAGCCACACCAGCCAGGGCTACCTATTTTCTTTTTTTAAAAAAATATTTTATTGTTATTCAAGTATAGTTGTCTGCATTTACCCCCCACCACTCCCCCAACCCACCCCTGCCATCCCCACCTCTCTCCCCTGCTTCTACCACCCCTTGGTTTTGTCCATGTGTCCTTTATAGTTGTTCCTGAAAACCCTTCCCCCATACTCCCCTTAACCCTCCCTACCACCCCTCTGGTTATTCTCAGGTTGTTCTTAATTTCAATGTCTCTGGTTATATTTTGCTTGCTTGTTTGTTTTGTTGATTAGGTTCCACTTAAAGGTGAGATCACATAGTATTTGTCCCTCACTGCCTGGCTTATTTCACTTAGCATAATGCTCTCTGGTTCCATCCATGCTGTAGCAAAAGATAGGAGCTCCTTTTTTCTTTCTGCTGCATAGAATTCAATTATGTAAATGTACCATAGTTTTTTAATCCATTCATTTACTGATGGGCACTTAGGTTGTCTCTAGCACTTGGCTATTATAAATTGTGCTGCTGTGAACATTGGGGTGCACAGGTTCTTTCAGATTGGTGTTTTAGGATTCTTAGGATATAATCCCAACAGTGGAATTGCTGGGTCAAAAGGCAGTTCCATTTTTAGTCGATATTCAGAAATCAAAGGCATTTTTGTACATCACCAATGAAATATCAGAAACAGAAATCAGGGGGAAAACATCCCATTTGATAAAGCAACAAGAAAAATAAAGTACCTAGGAATAAACCTAACCAAGGATGTAAAAGGCCTATACGCAGAAAACTACACAACACTGAAGAAAGAAATTAAGGAAGACACAAACAAATGGACCATGGACCATGCTCATGGATTGGAAGAATTGACATCATCAAAATGTCCTTACTACCCAAAGCAATTTATAGATTCAACATGATCCCTAATATAACCAATGATATATTTCACAGATATAGAACAAACATTTCAAAAATTTATATGGAACCATGAATGACTCTGAATAGCTGCAGCAATTTTGAGAAAGAAGAACAAAGTAGGAGGGAACATGATACCTGATATCAAACTGTAATACAAGGCCACTGTAATCAAAACAGCCTGGTATTGCCATAAGAACAGACACAATGGAACAGAACAGTGAGCCCAGAAATAAACCTACATCTCTATGGTCAATTAATATTTGACAAAGGGGGAAGAACCATAAAATGGAATAAAAATAGCCTCTTCAACAAATGGTGTTGGGAGAGCTAGACAGCTACATGCAAAAAAATAAAACTTGATCACCAACTTAACCCATACACAAAAATTCAAGGTGGATAAAAGACTTAAATATAAGTTGTGACACCATAAAAGTCCTACTGATAATCATCGGCAGGAAAATCTCAGACATTCCTCGCAGCAATATTTTCACCAGTAAGTCCCCTAGAGCAAGTAACATAAAGGAAAGAATAAACAAATGGGACTTCATCAAATTAAAAAGCTTCTGTATGGCTGAAGAGAACGCATTAAAATGAAAAGAGAACCAGCTACATGGGAAACCATATTTGCCGATGATACCTCAGACAAGGGTTTAATCTCCAAAATATATAGAGAACTCATACAACTCCACTCCAGGAAGACAAACAACGCAATAAAAAAATGGGCAAAAGACTTGAACAGACATTTCTCCAAGGAGGACATACAGAGGGCCCAGAGACATATGAAAAGATGCTCAGCTTCACTAGCCATCAGAGAGATGCAAATTAAAACACAATGAGATATCACCTTATACCTGTTAGAATGGCCTTCATAAACAAATCAACAAACAACAAGTGTTGGAGAGGATGTGGAGAAAAGGGAACCCTAGTATGCTGTTGGTGGGAATGCAGACTGGTACAGCCACTATGGAAAACATTATGGAATTTCCTCAGAAAAATCTACATCAAATCTTGTCTTAAGGTTAAACATGCCTCCTCAGAAAGTATTAGAATGATGTGGAAGGCCACAGCTATGGGAACTGCTGATTGGCAGCTTCATCACGACAATGTGCCTGCTCATGCATCATGTCTCCTGCAGTTTTTTTGTGAAACATCAAATCACCCAGGTGACTCAGCCCGCTAAAGCCCAGATTTGTGATTTCTGGCTTTTCCCAAAACTAAAATCACCCTTGAAAGGGAAGAGATTTCAGACCATTGATGAGATTCGGGAAAGTATTGTGGGGCAGTTGATGGCAATTGAGAGAACTGTGTGAGGTCCCAAGGTACATACTTTGAAGGGGATTGAGTTGTCATTGTCCTATGCACAGTGTTTCTTGGATCTTCATCAATAAATGTCTCTATTTGAATATTTACCCTCATATCCCCACAGTCAGTTTGTATATGTTCGTTTTTTGTAAGAGATATACCACTCTTTTTGTTGAGGTAAAATAGAAATCTAAACGATTTCACTGGGAAACTAACTGGTAAGTAAAGGACATGACCCAGATTGTGTCTAAAGTTTATCCAAGTGAGAATATATTTTCTCCTGCTGGGAATCTTTAAAGTCCTCCAAAAGGAGATAGTTAAAGCTGTATCCCTGTGTGTGGTACATATTGTACACTTAAAAATATTTCTTAATGAAAGGAAAAGCAGAAAATATGAGAAACAATTAAATATATTTAAAAGACTACTTTGTCCTGGGAACTGAAGTAATACTCAAGGAATGAACAACAATGTCCTAGAATTTCTTCAAAGCATGAACAACCATTAACATGAGATTTGAACTCATTACATACTCACTAATTCTAATAATATTTACTACTAAAATTATTGTCATAAAATTCAATCTTCCATTCCTGCATATAAATTATTTCACTCCAAGAAAATCAAAATACTCCAGGCAAATGGGCACACAGCAACTTTTTATGAGAACAAGAAAGCACTAAACCTGAAGTTTTAATAGCAATATCCTTTTCTGAGTATTCTTCTTAATATATACCAAATACAGCAATATTAATTTGGAATTTTTAAAAAGCCTGCAACTGCTACCTTCCTTGTGTGATTTTTATTTATGTGACACAGTATTTAAGTATATTCACACACTAAACAAAAATTATCATCTGTGCAATAAATTAAGCATATAGCTACAATTAAATAACTTAAAAGTGAAGCTACTGATATTTTTAAATATCTATTGTAGATAAATAAAACTTACCTGGTAATTTTCCTTGTATTGCCAATTCATCAAACTCATTTGGAAACTTCAAACCCTCTGCTATTCTACCTCCAGATGTGAAAATGTCATACAGTAGTAAGCCAAATGAATAAACATCAGCCTGTTGGTTATAAATTACATTTCCTCTAGCAACTTCAGGTGCACGAAACCCTGCAAGTAAACAGGTATATTAACAAGTGTGCTCCAACCAGAGCTTATATACCTAAGAGGTATGTAGTTAGACATATATGCTAATGAAGAGTCTGAGAGATGAATTCTAAACTAGGCCATGTCATCTCTATGAGGAGGCACCTTGATCAAGCAATTAACAGCCCTGTCCCATGACATTTCATCCCAAGGTTGATCTTGAAGATTAAAAAGGGTAAAATTTCAATAATATATTATTAAGTAATGCTAAAAAATAAAGAAATGAAACATAATTGGAAGAAAACCCTGTCATATTTTACTCTCACTCCTCATAATAACTATTCCCAGGGAAGTGTTTCAAACCGAGGAAGGGTCAACTTTCCTAGACTTCAAATGAACTCAACTTGGCTAAAATTCCAATGCTTTCATTAGTTTGGGAACTTGTCACCTTGCTCCTTCCACCCAGTAGAAAAATAAAAGGCAAACCATGTCTAAAACAAATAAAATCCTTCTTTCTCATGTGATAGTCCAAGTCTTAGATTCTCTTAAAGGAAAATAAAATCTTTCATTCCACAATAGAGATAAATTGCTTTTAAATTCTTCAGAAAAAAAGTAATTTCAACAGTATTCATAATAGTAAAAATATGTATTCATAATAGTAAAAATATCAACAACCTAAAGAATTCCAACTATAAAAGAAGCTTAATTAAAGTGTATACCATACAACAACTTAAAAATCATTTTAAGATGCCATGCTACAACGTAAGTGAAAAGAAAATGTAGGATATAATTCAGAATAGACAAAATCTATCAAATATGTAACAAAAATCAACTAAATTAATTTTCTTTGCTGTGATAATGGTATTGAGATTATGTAAACAAATATCCTTATTCTAAGAAATGCATGCCAATGTGTTCAGGGGTGACATGGTATGATGTACTTAATTTTAGAACTCATATTCACATATACAGAAAGCGAGAGAAAAAACAATGCAGCCAAAGTTGCTGATGAATTTATGACAAGGGTGTATGAGCACATATTGTACTATTCTTTCAACTTTTCTGTAGACTTAAACATTTTCAAAATAAAAAGTTGATAGAATATGCATAATGAAATACAACAAAGAAATATATCCAAATGTAACAATGAGAATTTCCATATACTAAAAATATGGTTTACTTTTATTTCCTGTTAATACTTTCAAATTTTCTACAATGAACATATATGATTGTTATAGACTTTAAATATGCAGCCAGAACAACATGACAAAGTATCAATTCATGGCCTTAAATGACTGAATGATTAAATTTGGAGACACTTCTATTGGACAGAGGGCTCCCCAGCCTCATGCAGTTCAGTGGTCCTTCACCAGGCTGGAAGGTCAGGAAGGGTCAAAGGACAGGGGCGTCAAAATTGAGCATGACAGTCCCTGCTATACTCACCATTAACAGTCTCTAGTTAACATGTGCCACGTGTGTTCACTATCTTTCTCTTTCTACACATACAAATAAACACATGCTGTTACCACTTCTCCACGTTTGTTGCCCCCTCTGTTTCTCTTTCACTGTCTCTGGGTGTGTGTGAATGTGCATGTGTGTATACAAGTACATATGCAGAGACTCATATTATATATAACATAAACATATATATCTTTATTACATGTCATATAAAATTATATATGCTATATATAATATTTCACATATCATATATTAAGTTTCAGATACAATATTTAAGCCTTAAAGAAAGTATGTATTTCCTTAGAATAAAAACATTTTCCTACATAGCCATAATATCATTCTCAATCCAGAAGCTAAAAAATTGTGTAAGTAATAAAGATAGTTCTAAAATAGACCCCTAATATGTGTATCCTTATCACTGAGGACTTCCCTAGAATAGCAATTGTGAGTTCTTGTAAAATTTTTACCTTATTTTTAACTATACTTGTTACTATAGTAGTAATAGGGAGAATGCACTTTCATCAATGTATTCACCACTGAATTTAATTTGGGATGGAAACAAACACTTTTAACATTACCTACCCATAGGAAAGACTAGAACTAGGTACACTCCCTGCATCTTTATAAAGGGCCAATATGGCCACGAGACCTATGATCTAACATTGAAATGATCTGTGGTGCTTGTGTAGCACAGTGACACATGGTACAGATACCCTGTTTGGCACTGATGGCCTTGGAGACTAGAGATGCTAAATGCTAACTGAAATCCCACATGTACATTGCTGTCATTGACTGAAATGTGTCACTCCACTTCTAGCTGAGATGGCATAACACTGGACTCGATTTATCATCCTGTATAAAACCGTGAAAAAATCAGACAAAATATATGAAACGTTGCACATCAAGACCACAGGACAGTGACCCTGAGAGAGAGCGAACAAACAAGGTAAAGCCTCTGGGTACCCCCCAAACAGTCTCCAGAACGGGGAAGGGAAATACAAACAGAACCACCCCCACCCTCTACCCACGGAGTGGAGAACACAAAGCAGAGTCCAAGAAGGCAAAGGCAGCTAGGACTGCCACGTGGGGTGCTAAACACTGTATGAATTTCTCATTTAATTTCCACAACAATCCCCCAGGCAAATACTATTATTAGGTCCTACTGCATAAACCCAGGAGAGAAGTTAGGTAGTTTCTCCAGTCTCAGCTAGTAAGTGGCAGAGCAAGGATTTAAACCCAGGCACACTGACTCTACAGCCCGTGTTTAATGCATTCCAGACAGCCAAGAGCTCACTAAGGCACATCTATCTCAGGAAGCTCAGAATCCACCATAGTGCCTAGAATGTGCACCGCTAAGAAAGATCAATGCAAAACAACTGGCATTGCTTTTATAAATTTGAATATAAGTCTAAACTCTATTCATGTTTACTTACTCTCAGAAACTTCTACTGTGGGGCCAGAATGAGAGCTCCTGATCCACACCTAACAAAATAGAACTGTGAAGGATACCACCCCAGTGGATGCGTTTTCTAAAGCTCTACATGCTGCCTAATATATAGTCAAAACGGAAAACACTTAACTAAATAACCCTTCATCTTCCATCGCTCACTTAACCCATACCAAATTTCCTGCAGTTATCTGAATAAGACAAGTCATTTTGTATTTTGTTACCTTTTGCCTGGAATGGCTCCTCCCATTCTTTTTTTCCTTTTCTTTTTCAAGCCTCCAGATTATTTTTAAAATTTAATTCCAGAATCACCTTCTCCGTGAAGGAAGTCTTGCTGACTTACAGCTCAGTATCATTTGATCCCTGGGACTACCACTACGCTTTGAACTAGATCTCCTACTGCAATTGACATGATGCTTTATGGTTATTTGCTTCCAGCCTTAATTTTCCTGGCAGAATGTATGTTTCTGGAGGGTAAAATGTACATTTATTCATGTACCTTTCCAAAATTCACCACAAGAGGAATTGTTAACATACTTGAGGCCATTGCAATATGCCAATCCTTGTTCTGTGCTATTTATATGAATTACTTCATTTTACCCTTAGACAGCCCCATTAGATGTGCATTATTTTCCTTATCACAATTTACGAAATGAGAACTGAGCCCCAGAAAATGAATCTTGATGAATACCTAACAGCTATTAAGTAATAGAACCAGTTGGTATTTGGTTAACTTTCAATAAACTATTGCCAAATACATGAATAAATAAATAAAAATAAGGATAATTTTCCTTGGAGAATTATCATAACAATTGTTAAAATAATTGAGAAAATATTACTCATTTTCTAAAAACTATTTTTAGAAATAGTTTTTCAGATAGTCTTGGTTTAACAAACATTATGAGTATATTAAGAAAACATCCATTGATCAAAAATATGATAAATTTGTGAGCTAGGTCTTATTATATATCATATAATGCACAGAA
This sequence comes from Carollia perspicillata, assembly GCA_004027735.1. Lineage (NCBI taxonomy): Eukaryota > Metazoa > Chordata > Mammalia > Chiroptera > Phyllostomidae > Carollia > Carollia perspicillata. The sequence continues at coordinate 8,965 of PVKM010040635.1, forward strand.
ACATGTATTTTCTTTCTTTTTTACTTTCAGAGAAGTATGAACAGAACCTGTTGCATCATCTCTATCAGATGATAGAATATAACCAGAGACTAACATTTTGTTTACCCAAAGACTGTTGCGTTTCCACGGATGAGATGAAGCCATCAGTCAGAATCCATCTCAGTCAACAGTGCAACTATCACAGGACCCAGAATTAACCGTCACCCCAACAGGATGTAATACATCCATTTGAGTTAAAGTTAAAGGTCTCCAAGTTATTTCAAGTTGACAGTATCCATCCCATATTTACCTTTTAAAAGGTAGACAGTCACTGCACTGTGGTCCCTGCCAGTAACTGAACTGTTTGAGTTATGAAAAAGAGCTTGTGAACCTGAACTAGGATTGCCTCCTTTTGAGGTAGGTGTCAACAGTACCCAAATTAAAACATTTGCTGTTCCTTTTACCATCTCTGGAGGATGCAAACATTTTAAAAGTCCAACTTTTAAAATATAACATGACAAAAATATTCTTTTTTGTTCATGCCTCCCCTGGAAAATTACATGAGTTAATTTTTTTTTGCCCTACAGAATACAATGATCAAAATTACAATGTACTGGGCACAGCCACCCACACGCTAAGTGCAGTGTCTGAACACAGTGAGCTAGGCTTCGATGTTCTCCTCCTTCCCCTGCCTCACAAACTGAAGGCACTTGTTGTCCATCATGAAGACGGAATATTCACATAGACCTTATCACCTACCCGGTGTGCCTTCTGATGTTTTTATCCCCATTCTGCAGCAGTACTGAGCGATCCCGTAGTCGGCGATCTTGGCAATGATGGCAGCATTGGGATACAGTGTGAAAAGCAGTACATTGTGCGGCTTCAAATCACGGTATATGATCATGGCTGAGTGGAGGTATCTGCCGGAAAAGTCACAGGCAATCTCATTAAAGTGTGATTACATTATTACACATTTCATTATGATTTCCTGAAACATGAATATCCATTATGCAGAACATTAAAACTCCTGGGCTAAGTGTGACCCTCAAAGTTAAGAGATATTGGAGAAGGAAGTACAATACTATTGTACAAAGCAAAAGCTTATTCTTTTGCAACGGCAAAAAACAAAACAAAACAGAGTCAAAACAGATCAATCCTGATAAGTCAGTGATTTATACTTAAGGCACAACCACTTCAAACAGATCACCAATTTTGGAGAATTTTCTTGAGTATATCTTAATAATTACTTAAAAAGAATTCCAAATTCTGTCAATGATCGTATGAGTATTTTAACTAATCGAAAATGTAAATATGTTTAATAAGACTTGATAGGATATTAAAACTCCCATTTACTTAATAGTTTTGATTTGCTTAATAGTTTTGATTTGCTTAAAACCATAAAGAAGTTTATCTCAGATTTTTACATTCCTTCAATTCATTTCTCTTTTGACATTTATTTTTTCACTAAAATTCTTCCTAATTTTTAGAATGTATTTACTGTTTTTTAATAATAACAATACCAACTAAAAGACTTTCTATATATATATATAGTATCCCTTTGAAGACCTAATTTACTTTAAACCTGGTTCTATTATAAATTAAGGTTGACAACATTTAGGAGTAAGTAAAACATTTTCTGGGGAAAGGTGACTTCGAGTGACTTTCCTTTTAGAGTGATCCATCCAATCATAGCAACTAAAGTTGGATATTGCTGATAAATACTCAAAACTAGTTAATATGAAAATAAATAAAATAAAATTTAACCTTAACCAAGTCTTGCCTATTCTGGAAACTGCGCTCCAGCTACTAAAGTAACTCTATCACTGCCTTTCCTTACCCAAGCACAAAACTCAGAAGGCCTCCAACTCTGTCTTCCCTGTCCTAAGATATCAAATTTGATATGACTCTCCATGTACTCTTACAAGTGTATCATGGCCTACACTGCAAAAACAATTTTTCAGAGATTTTAACAGAAGTGAATTTAAATTTCTTTGTTTGTACTTTGGGTTTGGTATCACATTCATACTCCATTGCCTGGTACCAATCACTGCCACAGGGTTTAGGAGGAGCAGAGAGGGAACAATAGCCTGAAATTTCCATTACATGACAGCCTAGAGTATATGCATCATTTAATTGCATCAATTAATGCAGAAGATTTCTTCTCTTCCAGGATGTAGGCAGGAAAGTTGACAGTAGGCCTATTCACTTGAGTATACATATTTTTGGCTGAAAAATAAGATAAACGTACTAATGAAGTTGACCTTAACAATAAGTAATAGGCTTGAAAGAAAAATTTACTAAGGGCTTTACTGAAAGGCCATTAGTCACTCTTGCCCTACTGAAGAGAAAGCTGGGCAAGTAAGAAGAAAAAAGTTAAAGCTGAGCCATGCATAATTGAATGGCATCCAAATCCTTCATAATGTGTGCCTTTTACAGAACATTCACAGGTCGTAGATTCTTTCAGAAAACTTCAGCGGCTAAAATGTAGTTAAACTTAATCTGGAATAATGTCAGTGGGAAGGAAAGATTATCTGCATGAGTTAAAATGTTCAATTGTAAAATTTAGTCTTACGAAGTACAGTTTTAATAACTTTTAATAGACTGGCAAAATAACTTGTGAAATATTAGCAAGTGCAGAGCTTCCCTTCCTGAAAATATTTCAGCTACGACTTATGCATTATGTGACAATGAGCATTATTAAACATTTTTTTTTAACTTTTGCATTTTAAAAACACAGTCATTCATGAATCATGATTACTATCAGCAATCTACAATCTACAAGGAGAAATGGGCTCTAACAAGGTCACAGAAGTGTGGTGAATGCGGTGCTGGGGAAGCCCGAGGGAGAGAAACCCCGAGGTAAAGACACGCAAAGCAGACTCTCCCACTCTACTGTAAATTTTGTAACTGATAAGAGCAAAACAACGCCCACTTTTCCCACTTCGGCACCTAACATCAAGTCTTGCATGGAGTGGGCTCAAGAAACATGTCACAGAGGCCAACCGTTCTAGGTACACTTGAGCTTCATTGAGGAGATGGCGCGTGAGCAAAATCTGGAGGAAAATGAGTTCTCTGGGCAGACAAATTTGTGGAAAGAGACAAATGACAAATGCAAAGACGGATATGGGTATCAATAAAATGTCAAGCCTGTCAGCACCACTGGAATGTGGAGCGAGGGCAGAGGCTGGAGAGGCAGGCAAATGGCGTCCTTAACGAGTTCTGACGCTGTGCCAAGGAATTTGTATATACTTTGTGGGAAACCTGGAAGGAACTACCGGGAAACTTCAAGCATAATTAGATTTTTATTTTAGAAGAAATATTCTGATAATTTCCTGGAGATACTGGACCAAGACAGCAGGTGTGGCATAAAAGAGTAAATAAATAAATTTAAAAAATAATGTCAGGTATTTAGTACAAAATCTGGTGGACAAGTGGGTACTTACTTTTTGGGAAGAAAGTTAGTCTGGATGTGATCACAAGGATCTTTGTTGGCAAGTAGAAGATACAAGAGAAAGAACAGATTGTTGGGGAGAGGAAGTAGCAGAGAAAGTAAATTCAATCTATGGGAAATGTCAGTGACTGTATCTTCATTGGTCGTTGAGAATTGGGGGGATTGACTGTGGGAGTGGGGAGAACAGGGTTGGGTTGAGCAACGGGGAAGAGACAGGACAACAGTAACTGAACAACAATGAAAAAATAAAAATTAATTATAATAATTAAAAAAGAGCTCAAAGGAGCAGACGGATTAAAGATGTAAGATAATAGTCAGAGGCAAGATTGTGGAACAGAACATGTAATGTAAAGTTCTTGTATGTCACTCAAAACAGCTCCACCCCTTAAGAGGCTCCGAGGAGTGTGCCCTTATTGCCTCTTCTACCTCTGTAGTTAGAGCTCTGTGCTAAAATGTATTTGGGAAGACAAACCTTAACACTGAGCTTTACTTAGTGCAGGTGGAAGATTGACAGCTACTGAAATCTACCACCCTCTTGGGCACAAGATCCAAAAAGCTGTCTTGATATTATGCTGAGAACAAATCAAGCAAATTATAGGAAAATATGTTGAGATTTCATTTACTTCATCAGAAACTGCTGGATTTGTTTTTTAAAGAGAGGTCTCAGAGAACCAGAATAAGTTATTTGAGAGATGAGGTCTTTCAAACAGTGGTGAAAGAAAAATGGCAGTTCTCCATTTTATAATGAACAGTGTGGGGATTATGTGGAAGAATTAGGAAAAAGCTAGCACGTGGAGTTAGTTAAATTAAAGGAAGTGACTGAGACAGCTCTAAAATACTTGAGACCTAGTTGCACTTTGTCTAGATTAATTTAACACAAGGTTCCCCCTGGTGTTCAAAAGCAGATATATCAATCCAAATCCAAATCTGCATTCCTATTTCATTCAATAATCTGTATGTTTTACAGTGGTTTCTGGACTCTTTCAGGAAGGGAAATCTATTTTATGCACTTATT